>JAOXYD010202750.1:0-21694 GCA_028565735.1 Pinacopodium congolense
GAGGGGTGCAACACGAGGACTTCCCAGGAGGTCACCGATCCTAGTACTACTCTCGCCCAAGCACGCCACCTAAGATAGTCATTAGTGATGGGGGTCACATTTTTGCAATAAGCTTTTTGATTCTTTGTTAGCTAAATATTGGGTGACTCATAAGGTTGCCACACCATACCACCCCCAAAAAAATGAACAAGTTGAAGTCTCAAACAAGGAATTAAAAAAAATCTTAGAGAAAACTGTCAATGGTTCTAGACGGAACTGGTCTTTAAAGTTAGATGATGCACTCTGGGAATATAAGACCGTATTTAAGACATCCCTAGGCATGTTACCATTCAACATAGTGTATGAAAAATCTTGCTATCTTCCTATTGAGTTAGTGCATCATGCATATTTGATTATAAATTTTTTTAACTTTATTTGTCTTTTACAGATTCTAAGATACTTATGCAGCTTTAAAAGGTCGAGGAGTTTCGTTTGGATGCTTAACATAACTTAAATATGTATAAGGAGCACATGAAGAAGTGGCATGAAAAAATCCCTCCACCGAAACTTTTAGTTAGGCGACAAGGTATTGATCTATAAGTCCTGTCTTCATCTTCTTCTTTTTTTAGGGAAGATTAAGTGGCAGTGGTATAGTCCATTCGAGGTGTTGAACATCTTTCTGTTATAGTTTTGGAGTTAAAGAGAGACAATCAAAACCCCTTCAAGATAAATGGACAGAGAGCTAAATTATATTTTCCCAAGTTAGTGGATAACTCTAAGGAGTGATTCCTACTACACGATACCTCACCTTCTCATCCTTGACCATAAAGCACGCTTTTTAGTAGGATTGTAGTTTTTTAAAAGTTTTTTCAATTGCATTTCTTTAAGGGTTAATGCTTTTCTTTTAGTTGTTTTGATTTCTTTTACAGGTTCTATGTGGTTAGTTGCTATGAGTTCTTCAATGATCCTTTTCAGGGAAGCTCTTCCTTCTCTTTCCCTACCCTATTTGTTTTCTTTTAATTACTTGTACATTAAGGACAATATTCATATTAAATGTAGTGGGAAATGAACTAATTATCATATTAAGAGATACACACTTGGGTCTTTGCAAGTCCTTTTATAACTAACTTGGATATTTTATTGAAAATCATGCTAAGGTCGAAAATCATGATATGGTTGACTAAATGTTAACTAGTATATCTTGATGATATGCATGTGATTGGTATGATTAGTATGGACTAATTCTTCTTTGATCATGGCTTTTCTGAATTGTGGTTGTCAATATATGGTGCAATTGACTTATTTTACATAATCCTAAGTTAAAAGAAGTTCCAATAGATTTACATGTGAATTTGGAATAAAATTTAATAAATATTCACGTTGAATTTGATTATGTGAGCAAATTTAGAATTTCATGAAACTAGTTGTGAGTATTAAGGATTGACGACAATTGATTTATATTATGACTTTATAAAATGGAAACTTGGAGATCATTTTGATGTTTTATAGTTTTAAGAAAAAAGAAAAAAATAGAGAGAAAAAGATAATTAATTGAGCAATAATTCACTCTGTTGGCTTTATACCTAAAAAAGGTCAAAGTTCATGAGTGTTATTAGTAACCAATTGGTATGAGGTGGCTTGGTTGAGGAATTGGAATGTTTATGATAAGGTATTCCCTTTAGCGTACACAAGGCCAAATGACCTCCCAACCAAGCCATTGCTCAATAGTGCTTGAATGCAATTTTTTTAGCTTATTTGTGTTCTTTTTCTTGTGAGTGGATATAATGTTTAAAGAAGCAACGAAGTAAATTGAGTAGAATTTTGATTCAACGTAAATGACTGGTTGTATAGCACTTAGGGAGGATCTTTCATGGTTGAATGAGTGAACTAACAATTTGAACTAAATGATCAATCTATGACAGGTTAGCATAATGATATTAGTGAATTTCTTAATATTTAATATTATGTTTGAGGAGTTGAATTTGCTATGTATAATAACCATATTAGTTAATCCATTATCAACCTTAAATTAGATTATATTGATTTTATTTGATTGCATAGATCATATTGAGTCACTTAGTTAACTTTTAATCTGCTTTAGAAGATTTTCTTTGGAATGCCTAAGTTTCTTGAGGACAAACAATAATTCAAGTGTGGGGGTGTTGCTAATGGGTGATTTACATTTATTTTGGATGCATAATTTTCTATGTTTTTACCTATTTAATGTATGAATTGAACCAATTAGGGGTTATTTTTTAAAATTCAAGTTCATGATAAATTTAGAGGAGTTTTGGATTGAATTGCAATGATTAGGAGTAAAGGAGGCGAGCTTCTAAACCCACTACGATGGTCTGGCCAACCCGCAATATAAGGAACCCTAGCCTGCGGTATTAAAGTTCCAAATCGCCATATAATTTCATGTTCAAGATCAATGTAGGGGTCTCTCCATCGAGTCTTGAGTCCACTCAAAAAAAACTTCATCCTTACTCTAATCCACCTCTTTCTTATCTTAACTGCCCTATCCTCTTGTTCTAAAATGAAAGTGTCTGAAATAACAATAGGTACTATTTTTCCTTTACTAGGAAAGCATATCTTAAATGAAAAAGTAAGGATTGTAACTTGAGCATAGGTGGTTGAACAAAGGAAAATGGAATACAAGCACTCATTCTTCTTAAAGGTTCTTATTTTGAATTCTTATCCAACTCCTCCTCCTCCTCAATTTCTTCATCAACTTTCAAATCAAGATCTTCCTCATACTTCACCTTTTGCTATATTCCACACTTACCAACCACATTTATCTTAATGCAAGCAATTCACTCTACTGGATTTTTCAATGTCTTGCTCATCACCAATACGAAAGGCTAATTTTCCATCATGAACATTAGTCAACACCCTTTTGGTGTTCATGAAAGGTCTCTCTAAAATCACAGGACAATTTCTATCTTCTTCAAAATCAAGCATAAAAAAATCAACCAAAATTATTATATTTTCTTCATTTACCAACATATCTTCTATAAGTCCATATGACTTTTTAATGGATTGATCTACCAAATAAATGAGCATTGAAGTTGGTATGACATTACCTAGCCCCAATTTCCTAAAAATATATAAAGACATCAAATTAATACTTTCTCTTCAATCATACAAACATTTAGACATTTTCAAGTTACCAACAACACAAGGTATAGTGAAACTCCTTGGATCTTGTAACTTGTATGGCATATGACTAGTGGTAATCGAGCTATAACTTTTCATTAAAGTCATCATTTAGTTGTCTTCCTAGGTTTGCTTATTGGTTAGAATATCCTTAAAAAACTTAGTGTACTTGGGCTTATTCTTCGATGCTTCCACAAATGACAAGTTGATTTGTAACTTATTCAATTTCTCCAAGAACTTGGAAATTATGCATCCATTTGATTTTTTTTTAGTCTTTGTGGATAGATAATCTTTGGATTGTAGGGTGGCGGCAACACATAATTCTTCTCCTCCTTCTCTTCTCTTCTTTTTTCTCTTGGCTCTACTTCTTTAAGCGTGTGGCCTTCTCCATTGGTTCCTCTAATTACCTATCCCTCCTAAGTGTGATATCCTTTAATTATTCCCTTGAATTAACCTCTATGCTACTTGGAAGTCTCCCTACACTTCTTGATGATAAGGAATTGGTAAGTTGTCCCACTTACACTTCCAAGTTATGGATGAAAGAAAATGATTCTTGACTATTTGGCCAAACTTTGCCTCCATCTTCTTTTGGCCTTCCTCTTCATTTGTAATCTTTACTTCCATCCTCTTTTAGCTTTCCTGACTTACAAACTTAAATCAAAGACATCAATCAAATTGTCCATTTTTTTTCCAAGGACTAAAGTATATCTTTTTAGAAACTAGGCGGGCCTTATGCTTTGACATTGTTACTTGCATTATTAATCCAAGAGAAATTTGGATGCCTTTTTACACCTCGAATTATAAATGTTGGAGTATGGACTATTACCTCTTTATTGTCCACCTATGTAGATGACTTGTTCCATATTATTGGTATCATTATGAAGCAATCGGTGGAACTATGGCGATCTTACCCACAAAACTCACATTAAAAGTTAAAATTTCTGCTTGAAGAGTTTTCACTAAATTAATGGAAATCATCCCCTTTTGCTCCTTGGAACCTTACTTACTTCTCTCATTTGATCATAGGCAACTATTAATTTTCATTTCCTCAAAAAGATCATGGGATGCATCTATGGTTTTCCTCATTAAAGAATCTCCAATCACCTTATTAATTATTCCTCTTGTATATTAGTTAACCATATTATAGAATGTTAGCAAAAGGAACTCCCTTAGTAGGTAATGATATGGACAGCTGCTTTGTTGCTCCTTAAACCTCTCCCATGCCTTATACAATAACTCCCTATCACCTTTTTAGAAGTTAGTGATTTCCTTGATGATCATTATAGTCTATATTAATAGGAAGTATTTGGCTAAAAATGCTTGTGCAAGTTACTCTCATATAGTTATGTTCTTCATATCGAAAGAGCTCAACCATGCCTTGACTCGATCCCTTAAAGTGAATGGAAAAAACTGTATCTTAGTTGAATCTTTTAAATAACCCATTATATCAAAATGTATCAGAAATCTTTATGAAGTTTGCAAGATTGACATTGGGATCTTCATTTGCTAACTTTAAAATTGAACACTAGTTTGAACCATTTTCAGTAGAGCTAGATTGATCTCAAAGTTGTTTACTTCAATATAAATATTTAGTATTCCTTATTGTTTGGAATTGAAACCTTCCTCATAAAGTCTATAAGGGTTCTTTGATTCCTCCTTGCTCTCCTTCTTCTGCTATAATTCTTTGAATAGTCTCTTGGTGCTTTGTTTTTGCAACTCCCTCTCTTATCCAGTAATGTCTAAAACCTCTTTGTCGTTTATCTCACTTGATCTTTTTTTGCTCCTTATGCTTATACACTTGCAAATAAATAAGATAAATTATCAAAATCCTTAAATAAAAATCATTTAAATAGAACAAGATTAGAACAAGATGCTAGAACTACTAATCCGTAACAATGATCCTAAAAACTTCTTAATCATTAGGCTAACTACTCATTTGTTTTATGTTATACCATAAGTGAACAGGTTTTAAGCTTTTAGTATCATGGATATCATCCCATAAGGATTAAGGAACAAGTTCAAATAACAACTAAAATAAACTAAAATGGAACAATCTAAGAATGAAATTTTTTTAAAAAAACAAAGTATAGGAACTTTTTAATTCAAGATTAAAGATTAAGAATCACTTTTAACCCTATTTTTTTTCCTTCTTACCTTATTGATTCAATGATGTTTTACCTAAGATATCTTAATATTTTAGTCACCTTCTCTCAAGGAGTAACTAAAATTTTCTATTTGAATAAAATAAGATTACTCTTACAATCTCTCAATCTATAAAACCTCTCCTAAACACCTAAATAAATGTGAAGAAATCCTATAGGCAATCTATTAATTGATCAATATTTCTCTCTAATTAATTAATAAACCTAATATTTAAAGGCTTATTGGGTGCTAAATCTCATTTCACATCCCAAAATAAATGCCCAAGCTTAATCTCCTAATCTTTTTCAAGGTATATGCACAATAAATATCATAAACATTTATTCATTGAATCAATAATGAGAGTTCGACAAAATAGTTTAAGAAGAAATCCCTGGAAAAATTTTGACCACTTATGATGTTAATAAATCCCTCAACTAACATATTATCCATATAAAAAAATAGCAAAAGAGATGAAGGAGTAAAAGTAGTTGAAGCTGAGACTCTTCTTTTCACTCCTGAATGCTAGAAATTATGAAAGTTGAGTTGTTATTCAAGAAGTGGATGATGGATCTTGATTTCCTTTGGGAGATGTCAAAACTCATTTGTTTCTTCCTTGGGTAACTCCCCTAATGTTTTTTATAACTCTTAGGGTTTCTAACCCTTTTATATGTCTAGACATCTAAAAAAACTTTAAATAAGTGAGCCCTGTGTCATGTTTCTGTCCACAATTCTCACGATCATGGGCAACTTGAAATGGCCAAGGATGCAGGCTAGTGGGAATCTTGGCCATTTCAAATTGCTCCAACTTTTCTAACTTTCATCTCTTCTTTTATCTTTTCGCTATGATTTCTTTACTCATCATTTAGCCTTGAATTTTATGTGGAACTCAACATCATGATGTTCTTACTCCTCAATTAATTTAATAATAATTTGAGCTTCAAAAGTGCATCTCATTTTCATCAAAATCACTTACACTAAAACCGGTGCTTATTTAAGCTTCTCTTCCTGGTCTCTTTATGACTTCTTCATGACTCATCATATAGCCTTGATATTTGATGTGGAGCTTCCTAACTTCATGCTCTATCTCCTCCGATTAATTCCATATTTGTTCTAGTTCCAAAAGTGAATTAACATGTATACTAAAGTCCTGCATAACATGACTAATCATGAAAAACAACATAAGCAATATATAGTTAATCAAATATACACCTAAATGACATAGAATTACCTCTCAAGCTGAAAATAATCATTGTGAAATCATACTTAGAAGATGTATAATTAATATGCTATCAGTGGCCAGTGTAATTAAGAGATTTAATCCCTTTAATAAATAATAATAAGATCATAAAACATGCAGGAACATTCAATTGAGTCATTTACTATCCAATCCTTAGCGAAAAATAGAATTAGTCTTACATGGTAATTAAAGAATAAGAAACATGCTTTCTTAAGAACATGCTTTTATTGATCTAAGAACAAAGTGATATATAACGAGAATTAAGTGAAGAAAACATCAAGTAAAAGCTCTAGACTAATTTATAATCTCTAAAATACAATCTCATATTCAAAAAAACTCAAAATCTCCAAGGACAAACCATGATAGTTAAAGGATAGAAAAATATATAAGATAAACAACAAACTTTGATTGATATGAAAATAAGAGTATTTCTAATCTAAGTTCCCATTGGAATAATATATCTGAATTACAAACTGTAACTCTCACACGCTCTCAATTACAAGTTACAAAAACTAAGAAAACTCACGAATTGATAATAAAGGAATGATGATTTGAATTTATAATGAAAATGCTAAATGAATGGTGTAAATCTTCACGTCTAGATGCATGGGGAAACTCCTATTTATCTTAGCTACGTTTCCAGCTTATCCCCTACATGTGCCAGTAGCAATCTTTGATAAACCTGTGGAAATTTCGAAACTGTCAGCATTAATGGCAAATGGCACCGATCCTAAACAACGTTGTTGAAAAATGCAAAAACCATCGTTCAAAGATATTCTAGCATCCTTAAACGTAGGTTTAGAGGACTAAAATGAGGGTTGGACCAAGACCATTGTTTTACTCCTGAAATATGGTTGAAATGTTATTCTTCATGCATAATTCATCATGTTTTGCTTTGGATCTATTCCTTCAATTATAACAAACATAATTAGACAATCTTGGCTCTAAAATAGTGGTAATTACATATGAAATAACAAAAAAATACTATAAAAAACACCCTTGTTGTTGATCTTACCAAATTAGTTCCAATCTTTCATGATTATGTGTGACGCTAGTAAATAAGTAATCAGATGCACATTGGGATAGCATAAAGATAAGAGGTTATATACAAACTATTATACAAGCAAGATCTTGATAGGAGACCAATTAAACTACACTATAGCTAAAAAGTAGTTGTTAGCAATGGTTTTTTTGTTACAAATTTTATTCTTATCTTTTAGGGTAAAAAAATCATCATTGTTATAGATCATACAATGATATATCTCTTTGCTAAGAAAATGCAAAGCTGAGACTTATCCAGTAGGTGCTGCTTCTTCAAGAATTTGGGAATGATATTAGAATTAAGAAAGGAGAAGAGAATGTGGTGGCAGACCATTTATCGTATCTAAAAGGAGAGGAACTGCAACTTAGTGAAGAGACCTATGGATGATTCCCCAATATGTCATTGATTTTGGTAAATCTCCTTTTTGTTCCATGGTTTATTAATATAGAAAATTACATTGCAAATGGTATCCTTCCCGAAATTTATCTTATCAACAAAAAAAGAGGTTTTTATTTGAGTCCACTCATTATCATTGTGAAGAACCTACTATGTATAAGATTTATGCTAAATTTTTTATTCACACGTGTATTTTAGAGGAAGAAATGCTTGAAATACTAACTTAATGTCATAATTCTTCTTATGATGAACATTATAAAGTAAACAAGACAGCTGCTCATGTATTAAAGTATGGATTTTTTAGCCTAAATTTCTCAAGTCTGCAAAAGAATATGCCATGAATTTTGATAGATGCCAAGGAGCTGGTAATATTTTAAAGAAAGATGAGATGCCTCTCTCCATCATCTTGGAAGTGGAAGTTTTTTATTTCTAAGTGCTAGAATTCATATGACCCTTTCCATCCTCTTTTAGGAATACATATACTCTAGTATGTGTGGACTATGTTTCTAAATTGGCTAAAAATGTCAAAGTGGTCCAAAATTTTATCAAGAGGATATTCAATAAGTTTAAAGTCCTAAGAATGATTATAAGTGATAAAGCAGCATCCTTTTGCAACAAATCCTTTGAAATCCTTATGAGTGGAGCATGTAAACAAAGAGTTGAAGCAAATATTGGAGAAAATAATGAATGGTTCAAGGAAAGACTATGCATGAAAGTTAGATGATGCACTTTAGGTATATCAAACTGTACTTAGGACACCTATAGGAACAACTTTATTCTAATTTATCTTTGAAAAAGCTTGTCATTTTCCCAAGGAGTTGCAACGTAAGGCTTATTGGGCCATCAAGAAATTATATTTGGAATTGAAGCCAACAAGGGAGATGAGACTCTTACTAGTTAACAAATTAGAAGAGTTGAGACTTGATACTTATGAGAATACCAATCTCTATAAGGAAAGATTAAAGAGATGGCATGATGCCCATATCAAGAAAAAGGAATTCAAGAGTGGTGACTTGGTATTATTGTTTAACTCACAACTTCGATTGCTTTTGGTTAAAAGTTATCCAAGTGTTCATACATAGAGATTTAGAATTAGAGAAGCCAAAAGGTGAAATATTCAAAGTGAATGGGCATAGGTGTAAACCATACTTTGAAAGAGTATTTTCACAATAAATGGAAGTGATCTCTTTCCTTTCTCTTGTTTGATCATGTTGTGAATAAGGAATGGTCAAGCTAGTGGCCCTAGCCTTAGCATGTTATGTTCATAGATATTTTTTCTTTATAAATTTTTATGTATGTTTGATTATTGTATTTAATTATTATTTTAAGATGTTTTTCTTTTAAAATTCTTGATGATAAATAGTTAATTATTAGTTTAATGTTTGATTGTAGGTTTGGGTAGTTTCTATAGAATTAAAGGTACAAAACAAATGCCAGAAGAGCAATTGGAGAGGATAGGTAGGTCACGATCATGTCCTAAAATTAAGTTACCTCTATGCCACGATCATGACAATCGTGACCCAAAATTAAGTTCCCTTTCTATCCCGATCTTGACTCTATCATGATCATGATAACAGGGTTTTCACACAATAAGTCACAATCGAGATTGGCTTGACTCCCTTACAAACACTTTTTTTTTATTTAAGCACTAACTATTAACTTCCTTTTTCCTCTTTTCACTTTCTCTTACTAGTGCCAATCCCTTACTACCCAAACTCCTTAGTTTCATTAATATTTCACCTAAATATTAAGTTTTCTTCTATTTTTCCATCATCTCTCTTCTATTTCACTAAGAATTCACATCTTAAACACTAAAAATCAAAATTTCTACACATCATCTCATCTCTTTACCTACCTATTTTCATGTCTTTCTCTCTCTTGTATATTTTTTAGGCATTCAACACCACTATGGCTAAAAGAGTGAAGCAATTCATAAGGAGATTCGAACCAAAAGGCAAAGCCAAGGTTTGTAAACATGGCTTGAGAGATTTAGCTAAGGAATTTAGGGCTCCATTCCCCATTTCACACAAGAAGAAGGTATGAACTTCTAAAAGTTTTAAAATAAACCTTTGATTGCTCCTAAATATTTGGATTTTTCACTTTAAGCTTAATTAGGCTTGAAAGATAATGTTGAAAAGTTAAACAAGAAAATGAGTTAGGAAAAGTTTATACATTATAGTTGTGACTCTTTAATATGACATCAAGAAATTGGATGCTTTTTAGTTTATATTGTGAGGACAACCATATAAGTTAGATTATAAGGTCATGCTCAAAATATTTTTCTTTCCTCAGACTAAGTTTTATCATCATCACTCAAACTTTCATCATCATTCATATTGGAAAAAACTAATTGGTTAACATGAATTTGACTCCCACAGTGCACCTAACACACTCAATCGAAGATTGAATCACCTTTTATTGCAAAAATTCATATGTCATGTCATTTTTAACAAAATTTAAACCAATAAATATTCTATAAAGGAGTTGTTTCTTTTTATAATGTATGGATATTACATGTAGGGTGTGAACAATATGTCATATTTTTCATTCGTTAGTTAATTCCTTCACTAAGAGGAACAACTATTTGGGAATGGTTTTATTGTTACTACACTTGCTCAATATTTCAATACCAATGTGAATGGACTAACCCTTGTGGAATGTGAGTTTTTTTTTTATGTTATACACTTAAGATGAGCTGAGATTTTGGAGAACTATGACATGGAACCATAAAATCCTAGCCTTAGAACTACTTTCTAAAAGCTTAAATGCAAGGAGCCATCAACCTTGCAACAATCCCAAGAAGATGGACAGACTTCTAGTTAGAGTTATAACCAAGGAGAAAGATAGGAGAGCATTCTAACTATATTGGAGGACAATAATAAGAAGTTAGAAAGGCGTATGTATGCAATAGAAGTAGAGCTACAATAAGTGGCATGCCAGCAATGATATTAGACAAAGAAGCTATTAAAATAATTTATAGTTTAAAGAGTAAATGTCCCATCACCACACCATCTCCACCACAATCTCCATAAGCTTTCTTACCCCATATTTCTTTTACTTAATGTGCATTACATTATGTTACTTGTTTGTCTTTTTATGTGTCTTATTGTGTTTTACTTTCCATATTATGAATAACGTGTTGTTCAAGTATGGACAAGGCATGCTTGCATTTTTCATATCATTTTCTTGTAAGTATGCATGCGTTTTTATATTTAGTATAGATTATGTATTCATGTGTCACTATTTTCATTTTGTCGCATGGGTTTGGATGTGTCAATGACATGAGATTGAAAGTAATGAATTCAACTTTGAGCATGACTATTTGTAGTGAAGAAGCATTCTATAGTGAAATTCCTTATTTGAGTGTCTTTCCATTGAATGTTCAACATAATGACTTTCATCTTTGACACTTACTTAAATGTATGTCTAGTGAATTAAACTTAAATTGGTAGGTATTACTAGTGAACTTTCATAAGAGTGAATTGATTAAGAAGAAATAACATAGGCTAGAAACATAAGTGAAGTCAAGGAACATAATAACATGATAAATACAGCATTCCTATTCCACTGGCATCATTAAAAATTTGGGTCAAGAATAGAGTTACTAGCCAGTTGTGAGTTGTGATATATTTGATTAGTTGAGGGATGTTCATGACCAAATGTTTGCTCTAACATCAAAAGAATAGAATGACACTCCAACCAAGCTAAAAAAAGAAAACCTAGTTGAGTAACCAAGGGATATTTATGACGAAGTATTTGCCTTTGTATAAAAAATCTTATGTAATCGTTTAAAGTAAATGTAAAAATAATGTGTTTAAACAAAAAATGTGAGCCTCTTGATCTTCTTTTGAGGGTCATGATTCTTTCATGAGGGGTTATTTAGTGATATACTACCTTAAATAAATTTAATGCATGCTCACAAGTGTCATAGGTATGAGAATAGGTCAAAAATATCTTTATTAAAGTGCATATTCAATTTAAAGACACCTCAGAAATGAATGGAATAAGTGAAAGGTTTGGATCTTCTTAAATGATCAATGTTCTAACACAAGAAAATTCTATAAAATCTTATGCCATTGTTGCATTTATACCATTGTTCATTCATGTCATTATGTCATTGTTCCATTATTAAGTGACTTATGTATTTGTGTGTTTTATGTTTACTTTTGTTTGGGGACAACTAAAGATTTAAGTGTTGGGAAGTTGCTAGTATTACATTAGACTATTGTCTTTAGTTTTAAAGTGTGTATGTATGTTTAAGGTGATAGCAAGGTGTTTAATACTTAGATTTATATGATCTTATTACTTTTAATGATCATTTGTTTTGGGTGATATTTATGAATGTTGGGCAAGAATTTAAACTTAATTATGTGAGCACTTAATGTAGTTTCATATGGAGTTAAATTATAGGGAAACAAGGAGGAGAAGATGAAGCAATTGGGATCAAACAATGAGTCATGATCGTGACTGATAGAAGATGCTCTTACCTCTAAGTCATGATCTCGGCATGATACAGATTTTTGTGAATGCAAGAATTATATTATTTGGATAACTCATGAAAAGTGTGATTTTAATTGTGATGATTATGTGATTTGTTTGTGTTATATGGTTATGTGTGGATAGAGTGAGCACATTGATGATGGCCACTCACTAAGTTTTTCCCCAAAAACTCACCCTACTCAACATTTCAAGTCGGAAGGAGATCGACTCCTAGATTAATACAATGTAAAGAGAGTGAGAGTTGCGTACTTACAGACTTATCCTAGATCGAAGGATGGTCAGCTGAAGTTCGAAAAGTCTAGATAGCATGTTTTTGTCCTATTTGCTGCTTATGTACAGTTTATGATGATGTATAAATGGAATTGGTTTTAATGAAATATAAGTTTTGGTGTCTATGTTCCTTTTGATTATGTTGCATGATGCCTACTGTAATTGCTCTAGCGTGCCACCCTTGTAGGTATTTACTCGGGTATTCATCAGAATGTCGAGTAGGTGTCATCAGAATGTTAGGTAGGTGTCCTATGAGAGTGGGATGCTACACCTTCCCTATCTTTTTACTCTTGATCTCAATGGCTTCATAGGGATACATCTAGGTGATTATAAATGGACTTGTTTATCTAGAACACAACTTTCTTAGAAAAAGCTTGAGCCTATAGTGATAAGGACAACTTTTTGACCAACAATAAATGTCTTCATTAAAATGTGCCTATCATAGAATGCCTTGGTCTTCGCCTTGTAAATGTGAGCATTCTCAAATGCATCATAATGCAACTCCTCTAACTCTTAGAACTACAACTTTCTATGTACAACAATAGTCTCCAGCTACATGTTACATTGCTTTGTTGTCCAATAAGCTTTATATTCCAATTTTATAGGCAAATGACAACTACTTTCCAAACATTAGCTTATATAAAGACATCGCAATTAAAGCTTTATACGTTGTCTGATTTACCACAGAGCATGACTGAAGTGCAAACTCTAGTCTCTTATATTAGGATTGACCATCTTCTCTAAGACAGAGTTAATCTCTTTATTGGGCACCTCGGCTTGCCCACTTGTCTGAGGATGATAGGCTGTGGATATACGATGTACCACCTGATATTTCTGAAGGAGAGCTTTGATTATCTTATTGTAAAAATGTGTTCCACTATCGCTTATGAAGGCTCTCAAAATCCCAAACCTAGTAAAGATGTTTTATTTCAAGAATTCTACAACCACTTCAGAATCATTAGTTCAAGTGGCTTTTTTTCCACTTATCTTAACATATAATCAACAATAAGCAAAATATATTAAAGCCCAAAAGAAGGAGGAAAAGGTCTAAAAAAATCCATACCCCAAACATTAAAGATTTCATAAATCAAGATGGGAGTTTGAGGAATTTCATTATAGGAATGTAACGTACTTTTTTATTGACAATTGTCACAAGTCCTGCAAAACTCATAAGAATCTTTAAACAAAGAAGGCTAATAAAATCCACTATCCAAGATCTTGATATTTGTTCTTTTAAGACTAAAGTGTCCTTTATATGCATAGAAATGACAAAAAGTTAACATGGATGAAAACTTATCATTAGGTATGCACCTTCTTATAACTTGGTCGGCACAGTGTTTCCAAAGGTATGGATCATGCCAAATGTAGTACTTGGCTTGACTTTTCATTCTATCCTTTTGTGCCTTGGTAAAATCAATGGGAAATTGTTAGGAGATCAAAAATTTCAACGAGTCTGCATATAAATGGGTCTCTATAAGCACTTTTTATAACTACTCATTCCAAAAATCATCATTGATAAGAGTGTCATTAATAACATAATTAACTAATTTCCTTAAATGATCTACCACTCTATTCTCTGTGTCCTTCTTATCCCTTAACTCTACATCAAACTCCTAAACCAAAAGGATCCAATGAATGAATCTCAAGAGTAGATACTTCAAAGCTACATGATTAGAATAAACATTGATTTTAATATCTAATAAATAAGACCTGAACGTATCTAATGTAAAAACTATAGTAAAAAGTGATTTTTTTTGTAGTGGTGTAGTTGTCTTAAGCTTCATTCAAGGTCTTAGAAACATAATAAATAACATAAGGAGTCATCCCCACTCACTAACCCAAAATTACTCCTATGGCATGGATGGAGGCATCACATATAAGCTCAAACGGGAGATCCCAATTAGGAGGTTTTAGGATAGGTGCAATGACCAACTTCTCCTTTAAAAGAATAAATGCTCTCTTACATTCATCATCGAACATGAACTCAACATCCTTTTAAAGCAACTGACATAATGGTTATGCAATCTTTGAAAATCCCTAGATAAACTTGCGATAAAATCCTACATGGTTAAGAAAAAAACGTGCTTCCTGCACTGAAGTGGGGTAAGGTTAAGAATGAACAAGATCTATCTTCTCTTTATCAACTTTAATGCCTTATATAAAATTAAATGACTTAGAACTATACCTCGGTGAGCCATAAAATGATATTTTTCTTAATTAAGAACACAAGTTAGTTTCTAAACATCTCTTAAGCACTAAGATAAGGTGATCTAGATATTTGTTAAAGGAATATCCATGAACAGTAGATCATCCATGTAAACTTCTATGGTTATCTCTACGTAATCCAAAAAAGTACTCACCGTGCATCTTTAAAAAGTGGCAGGGGCGTTACACAATCTAAATAACATCTGACGATAGGGAAACATCCCATATAGGCATATGAACATTGTCTTCTCCTAGTCCTCTGGGGCTATAACCACCTAAATATAACCTAGATAACTATTAAGAAAACAATAGTAAGCAGGGCTACCAAAATGTTTAAGCATTTAAGCAACAAAATTTAATGAAAAATAGTCGTTTCTAGTCATATAATTAAGTTTGTATCCACATAAAATCTACATCAGTTTTCCACATGAGTAGGCACTATCTCTCCACTCTCATTCTCCACTACAATGATATCAAATTTCTTAGGGACTACGAGTAGAAGACCAACCCACTTGCTATCTCAGATGGGGTAGATGACACCTTCTTCTAAAAGTTTAAGAAACTCCTTCTTAACCACTTCTGTCATCGGTGGGTTAAATCATCTTTGTATTGATCGTATAAGTGTAGCACCCTCTTCCAAGAAGATCCTATGCATGTATAAAGGGGGTGCTAATTCCCTTACCATAGTCCACTCCATTATATTTTTTTACCCTTTGAACACTCTAATAAGTTTATCTTCATACACAGAAGTGAGGTTACTTACCATTATAACTAGTAAAGTATTGATGTCTCCCAAATACGTATACTTGTGATGATCTGCCAATGGCTTCAACTCTATTTCAGGAGCTTGCACAACAAAAGGTAATAATTGATTAGTAACAATAGGCAAATCCAAAAAATTGATATTCATACCTACTGAAATGTTAAGGAAGCATCTTCAAGGCCATGATGACTTCCTCCATCATTTGGAGAAAGATAATACAACTGTTATATAAAGTATTCAATGATATCTAACTTTGTGACCAACTCAAAATTCGCGGGATATTGCATAATGTCAAAGATGTTAAGTCTGATATCCCAACATTGAACTCCATGGTCAACAATCCATTATGGACATTTATCTTGGTCCAAGACATCTTTAAGAATGGTCTTTATAATAGAATTGGTGATGGACTTAAAGACTCCTCATCCTGCATGTCTAACACATATAAATAGATAAGAAAAACAAGCTTGTTTACCTATACCAAAACATCCTCAATAACCCCTTTATGGGTAAGTGTTAGAACAATCAGCTAGTTAAATGATAACACTAGTTTCTTTTAAAGGATCTAGATTAAGATCTTTAAAAATAGAAAGTGATATGATATTAATCCAAGTTCCTAAATCTAGCATACATTGCTTATACCTTGTGTTACCTATCTTGCAAGGATTAGTGAAAATACTAAGATCCTTGCATTTGAAGGTAGCTTTCTTTATACAAATGCCATCATGTTTTCCCCCACGTTGACCTTCTGATCACCTTTAATCTTCCTCTTATCCATGCATAACTCCTTTAAAATTTTCACATATCTGGACACTTACTTGACGGCCTCCAAAAGATGTATACTCACTTCCACCTTGTGAAAAAACTCTTAATACCTCTCTCTCTTGCTCCTGCTATTTGTTATTGACCAATCTGTTGGGAAAAGAAACAAACAATTGGTTAGTAACAATAGAATGTGAGTTACTTACCTTGCGAGGATTTTCATCCTCCTTTTTTTTCGGAACAAATTCCTCTTCCTCGCTTTGCTTCTTCATCTTCTTTATATGACCTTCCACCTCTTTGCTACTCTGCAAGGTAATGGCACATGTATCCTCCTTAGGATTTCTCTCAAACTGGTAAAGAAGTCTTATAGAGTTCTAAGCTTGTAACTTTCCCACTCCATCCTCTAATTGACTCACCTGATTCTCCAAGTTCTTTAAACCACTCTTACTTCTTATTAGAATTGAAAGTGTTTATGGCTAGGTTCTTTACTATCTCTTCTAATGGCATGACACCAACTTATAGTGGTAACTGTAGAGGCAAAGTCCTTAGTTAGAATTGTGGTTGAACTTAATGGAGAGCTAAAACCTTGTTGCTAGAAAGTAAAAGGTCTAACATTGGAGCTACTCCCTTACATGTTGTTTCCATACCTAAACTTAGGCTAATCATTCCATCCCAAATTGTAGGTAGGGGCATAAAGATCATCCCTTTGTTATTGTCTTTAAAACCCCCTAATTGCGTTAACCTATTGGTCATCCTATAAGGCAAGGCACATATTAGTAATGACCTAAAAGTGAACAAATACCATATACCTTGGCTGGCCCTTTGCTAATCATCACTTACTCCACTAAAGACATCAAATTATCCGCTTACTGCTCTAACTTAGAAATGGCAACGTTTTAAACTTGATTGGTTGATGATGAAAGACTATTTATAATGCCCCAATACTGTGAATTGGCTACTACAATCACAATCAAATTCTTTGCATTCTCCAATGTTCTATCTACCAAAGCTCCACTACTCACGGCATCGATCATGTTCCTGTCCATTGTTATCAAACCCTCATAAAAATATTGAATTACGATATGCTTACTTATCTGATGATTTTAATAACTATTGCAAAGCTTATTGAAGAACTCCTAATACTTGCTTAATGACTATCATGCGTCTTGTCTAATAATACAGATCTCCTTTCAGATGTTAATTGCTTTTAAGGCAAGGAAGTACTTTTTCGTAAACGCTTGTTGTATCTACTCTCAAGTGGTGACTTATCTAACTAGTAAATCATATGGCCACTTATTGGCTGCATCTACCAAGGCAAAAGGAAAAGCCTTCAATTTTAGTTGGTCTACTATTACCCAATAGGATTCATTTCCAAACAAGCTATGTGGAGCTCCTTCAAGAATATGATTGGATCGGTGATGTAACTAGAACCCAAAGAACCGTTGTCTCGAAAACATGTAAAAGTAGGCAAAGTGTCAATTAGTCTAGGTTTTATCTTAAGTTCAAGTTCATCATCAGGATAGTTTATAAAAAGCAAGTTAGGAATGAAAGTAGGAGCTATAAGCTACTTTAAAGTGCGTTGATGTGGTTTCATGATTTCTTCCACTTCTTATACAGGCTCCTCATAATTCTTTTCCACTTCCTCTTCAAATGATGATGAAGTTACACTTTCAAGAATGTGAGTATTTTAAGTTTACCCATGATTTTAAAGTCTTGTATGACCTAAAAAGGAAAAAGAAGAACTGCTTTATTCTCTATAACGAATTTCTGTAATCATGAGTGTTTCGAAGGACTATAAGATATACAAAACAAAAAACAAGATGATGAAGATTAGTAAACAAAAATAAAAATAACAAACCACAAACACTAGCTCCCTAACACTAGCACCAAAAAAATTTGTGACTATATCACTAACTACCAAATAATAACCTAACTACCCCTACCTATGTAGTAAGACGAGTCAGAGAATTGGTTTGCAAATGTTATTTCTAATGTTGTGTAGAAATTAAAAACAATTAGTTTGATTAAATTAAATCAACAGAAATATAACTAAAGAAACGAAGACAACTAAAAAAGAGTGTATGCAAGATATAAAGAAACAGATAACAATACTAGAAAAGCGGGCAAAGGATACTATTAAGATTTAGGAAAAGACAATTAATCATTGAAAACATGTAAATTATATTCTAGCTAAGATGTTAGCCTATAGAGATAAACAAGTTCTTACATCCTAAATTCCTCAAATGATATGTAAATCCAACAAACTTTAAAAATATTCTTAACTATAGGATAACCTAGAACAAACTCTCTAGATTTAATGGCATAATAGCATTAAGCATTAGGGAATAGCTAACTTAAACTACAATCACACAAGCTCAGATCATGTAACTTAAAGAATCAAAGCCCTAGACTAATTGATTAAATTTTACTTATAAAGTCAATTAATTTATTGCTACCTTTAGAATTCACTAATGACAATTACAAATCAAAAGTTCAAACCTAGTGTTCAAACTAAAAATTACTAATAGGATGATCAAGCCTATGAATAGTCCTTAATTCTTGGCATTTAATCAAATTCTTGATTTAATCTAAGCCTAAAAACACAATATCAATTAAAACCTAATTATATTCTCATCAAGCCCATAAAAATTTAGCCTAGCATATTAATTCTAACCAAAATAGAAAGTAAAATCATTGTAAAGCAATTAAAACTAATAAAAATGAAGATTTAACAATAACAATATATTAAATGATAATTAAAGTTTCTTACAACTATTCAACACAATCTAAAGCAATACATAAAACCCAAAGTAAACAAAATGAAAACAACTAATAGTAATAAAAACAAGATTAAAGTAAGTGATAATCGATCTAAAACATAAAGTAAACAACTTTCGTTCAAGTACAATGCAAAGGGAAACTAAAAACACTAAAAATAAGATGAAATATTGATGTTGATGGATGGCTGCTAAAATGGGAAAAGAAGTGACAAAAGAGGTTGCTTCTAATCCTTAAATATGTCTTAATTAGTATTGGTGATGTGTCTGTCATCATTTCCCCTTAAATCTAATAGAGAAAAGCATTTACAGTGCGATCATGATTAAATGGATAGAGAAAAGCATTCCCCTTAATAATACTTTAATGGCGCCATTATTCACATTTATTATGATGATATATTTTATATTAGGATTGATATATGATTATGAGATTGAATAGCCATTGAGTATAACTTTACTAAGTGAGAAGGGCCTTAAAATGCAAAATTAAAATATGGAATATGATTTAAAAATGCTTAAAATTGTTACATGTTATGGTATAGTTGACCGATTGGTTAATATAATGGCCATGATACTTGCAATTGTTACTTGTTATAACATAATTGACTAATTGGGTTAAAGTCATTGCTACAATGTTTATAATTGTACATGCTATCATATAATCAATTAAATGGTTAACGTCATTACTATTGTACGTTATTATGAAACCTACTTGTATAAATGTTAGCAGTGCACTCTTAATTGCCCTCACTAAGTTGGTAGTCATTTCTGTGTCATTAAATTTTTTAGGAGATAGAATATAATGGTTGACTTCTCCAATATTTAAGTTCTCATCTCATTGACTTTTTTAAGAGGGGTAACATGTTAGGGAATGTTTTTGGAATAATGTTAAATTTGAATTTTTTTTTCTTGGGGTACTTTAGTAGTTTAGATAAAATTTATTGATTGATTTATTATAAATTGTTAAGATTGGAATTATAAATATTTTAAAGAATGGATTTCAATTTTTGTTCACTATAATTAAAGATTAGGTTTATTGAATAAGAAATAAATGTGAATTTGTAAATAGGGATTAAAATTTCACATTGGAAGTTTCATTTTCCAACTTTAGTGTAACTTTTCCATGATTGTGTCCTTAACACATGGCAGAAGGGATATTTTACATTTATGCAAGTAAATGTTAAATGAGAAAAGAAAGGAAGTTTAAGAAATATCATGATTATTTAATTAGTAGTGTATGTTTATTTGTGAGCTTAATAACTTCAGTTGACATGAAAATATAAATTTTACAAATTTTCAAATTATAATGTTACTATTGGTTCATACCCTTGCAATCATTATATGTACGATATTGTATATTTATTCAGTAAAAGACATTCTTTATCTTTGTGTAATTTTGTTAATTATATTTAATAATTAATCATAAAAATAAAATTCTTAAAATAATTATTATGTAATTAAAAATTATAATGAGATTATAATTATAATATTCTAACTTTATTTTTAATATTATTATCAAAATATTTTTAGTCATAGTTTCATCAAGATAGGAACATAAAGTATGCTAATTTAACCGTTTCATTACGATGATGAAAACAGTTAAACTAGCAAATATTATATTTTTTCTTTTGAAGAAAGTAACCAATCTCATATATTAGAATGTGGAGACACTTAAATAAATATATAAGTTCTTATTAAAGAAAAAATTCACTAAACTTACCAGATTATAAGGATTCCAAATAGAATATTACTTATGTATTTACGAATTACCTCATTATAATATTTATATAATTAACTCTTAAATTATAGATTACTTAAGTTATTTCATATAAGAATTACTATATTTTGATGCTACTTATAATATATTTCATGGAGTAGTTGAAATTAGTATTATATAAAAATAGTTAAGTAAATCAATATTGAATTCATCACTGAAAAGTAATTAAGGGAGTAAATTACACCACACCCCTCTATACTTTTAAGGTTTTCCATATACCCCCTATACTTTATAAATTACACCAAATCCTCTCGAAATTTGATGCAATTTTTATCAATTTTTACTAGACTGCTACTTTTAAAAAAAGTTAGTCCTACTGACGGTTGCTAATGTGGCAAGTGATGTGGCAGAGGTACCAGCATGGCAAATGACTTAGCAGGTGACACGACAAATGGCATGGTAGGAGATACAATGAAATTTCTTTTAAAATTCAGGAGATGTGTATATAAAATTTTCAAAGTTAAAGGGATTGAAATGAAATTTGGCTAAACTATAAAAATAAAGTGTAATTTATTACATTTTCTTTTCTAAAATATATATTAGTAGTCATAATATTTTTATTAAAAGTAATTTTTGGATAAAAATTTTAGAACTTTAAATAATTAGAATAACTATTTCAATTAGATATATTTAAATATTTTTACTTTACTATACATATGAATTCATAAATAATCAATTAATAATATTT
>JAOXYD010202758.1:0-21692 GCA_028565735.1 Pinacopodium congolense
GTTAATGCATGATTAGTGAATTAATCTTTGTTTATTAAATGCTTAATGCTTGTCCTAAATTGATCACTTAGGATATTTCCATTAGATAATCTAGAATTCGAATGTCTCTACCTAGGTTATTAAAAAATTCAATAAACAACATGGTTTAAATCAATGAACTAACCAAATATTAGTTGATCATGAGGGTACTAGTCCTAGATTAGGATGATTTAGGACTATACTTCCTCAACTTTATGCCTATTATCTAAGTCTGAAGCATAACCAAACTTCAGGGTATAACCAATAGAGATAAGTTAATGTCTTAACCATAACGCTGTTTTGATTTAGTGAAGACCCTAGATTAAATATCACTGATCCATCAATTAAATTACAAACCACCAAAACTTAACTAAATAATTTAGGAAAAGCAATCTATGACTCCTTTACCATTGATTGGAAGTTTTCTAGGATTTTAGATTAAATTTTAGTTATTTATTTTCTTGAATCATAAAGCTGAGTGCTTTTTAAATAATTGTAATTCGATTGACCTAGTGCTTACATCATATAAACTTCCTCATGGGATCAATACTCAGAGTCTTAAATGTATTCCACTTTATTACTTGTTTCGACTGGTACGCTTGTTAAAATGTTGGTCTTGAATTGATTGCTAAATTATGCATTAAAAGATAGATTAATTTTAGTTAATTTTATATTTGGCCTACCACAATCAAACATGTTTTCCAATTTTTCATTCCCTTTCGTAAATTTAGCAAGTGAACCATTAAAGGTATTTAATATCCAATTTAAGAGATGTATCTTCATTCACCAAACTATGATCATCACATTTTTATTTTGAATGTTTCTTGAACAACCTATTTTCTTCTATCAATTTCTGCATCTTAACATCCTTTAATTCTACTACTTTCCTAAGTGTTTCATTTTGTAATTTACAACCATCAAGCAATTTCGAGGTTTCAGTATACTTGTCATGTAATTTCTTTTTCCTCCTAGTTAATTCTTGTATATGCTCTAATATCTCTTCATAAGGGTATTTTTCATCACATTCATCATTATTATCATAGGATTTAGAACATGATGTTACATCATTATAAGACCTTGTGGAAGTACATACCTCATCATCCACAAAGCATAGGAAGGCTACATCTTCGCTTTCATTTTCCTCTTCCTTGTCTTGACATATTTCCTCTAATGCACGCCACGCTTCTTAAGAACTTTCACATAATGAAACTTTTTCAAATATCTCCATACTCAAGGCATAATATAAAACATTTAAAATTTTATAATTAAATAAAAGAAGAATTTTTTCGATTTCATCCAATTGTAATGCTTCTTTGAGTGTTAGACTTTCTATAGGCTTTGAAGGTATATAAGGACCATTTTCTATGATTATTTAATAATCTTCTCCTAAGTTTAAAAAGTTATTTTTCATTATAATTTTCCAATCTCTAAAGTTGTATTCATTAAATAAAAGAATTACATCTAAACTTAGTGCCATCTATCTTTACCCACTAATTCGTTAGAATTAATCCAATGTGAGACCTATGTTCTAATACCAATTGTTAGCCCTATGAGGCACCTAAGAGGGGTGGATTAGGTTCTTAAAGAAATTCTTTTCAATATTATTAAGCGTAAGTCTTTTTATCAATTTTAATTAAATGCAAAAGCTAAGCAATAATTTAATTATACAAATTAAATAACAATAATAAATTAAACAATTAAATTAAAACATAAAAATAAAAGAGAAAGGTAAGAAGAGACACAACTAATTTATTCTGGTTCAGAGTAGTCCACTTGTTTTACATCCAGTCTCTAACACTATTGTTGAGATTTTGTTTACTGTTGAGATTTTGTTCTTATTGCAATCAACAAGAATACACAATACACTCCTTTTTCAAGGCTCTAGAATAATCTTTCACTCTCCCTTTTCTAAGCCTTAGGAATAATCTCACAACATTTCTTTTTCTAAGACTAAAAGAGAACCTCACACTCTTCTTTTTCAAGGCTCAAGAATAACCCCACAAAAATACAACAACTTCAACTTTACCAAAAGCTCATAAAAACTCAAGAATTCTCAATAATAATACACAAACACTTTCAATACTTCTTCATACCTAAACAGCATAAAACAAACTTATTTATACTCATTCCAAGACCAAATAGTCGTTGCTCAAATGTTCTTCTCATATAATAATATACCTGTTGGAAATCTGCTCGTTGTAGAGTTACCATTGTGTAATTTTCATGTTTGGTTGACAGATAGGTATCATTCGGTCGATTGATCTTCTAAAGTTGTTAATTCAATTGACTGATTCCAAGGTTTTGTTGACCGACCTTCGTTCTGTCGGTCGATCCTCGTTTCACCAAGTGTATTCGGTGGACCAATATACCTTCAATCGATTGACCTCTTCGATTCCTTCATTCGGTCAGCTGATCTACCCATTCGATCGATCGACCTGATAATTGCATTTTACACAATTATACAAACTTAATTATACAAATCCAATTTTTAACCTAGTTCAACATAAACAAAACAATACTTTAACACATTTTCCACAATTATACAAACTCAACACAATCAATTCATTTAATTTACCAAATCATTAATAATACCAATTTATTCATTTAATTAAACATTATTTCATGACTTACACAAGTCATACAAATTTCAATAATTACCAACTTAATTACTTATTCATCAAGTAGACTCTAAATACTAAACAAGCATAACAAAATCTAGAAAAATATTTGTAGAAACACTTTGTCATCATCTAAACAAAGGTGGAACCAACCATTGGTTTAACAAAGTAGGCTTAAAGCTTAAGAATTTTCTAATCCTAAATTCCATATTCAAGAGTAGTAACATCATGAAATAACTAATTAATGGTCATATATTAATTAAAATCGTGTTATTTATGGATTTTTCCAATGAACTAAGTGATTGGTCCTCTACTTATTCATCTAAGATCATATCTTAAGTGATCAAGTTAATATATGCTTTAAGATCTCCCATAAACAAAGATTATCATCCAATCATGTGTTTAACACTCACTAAAGACATTCAAGAACCTATCCCTAACTAAGAATCAGCTCAAAATATCATAAATAAACAAGAAAAATCAGATCAAATAAAGACAACCTATGTTCTTGCATATATATGAACAAAGGAGTACAAAATAATAGATTTAATGTTTAGGAAGCACTAAATGATGAGACAAACCGATAGACATCCTCCTAATACATCTATAAACTCCTTTGAATCCTCAAAACTACCTGAAATTACCAGATATAAGACCTGACAAAGGAAAAGAAAAGAAAAACCTAAAAACTAAGGAAAGAAGAATAGAATTTGATGTTTGATATGAATTCTCCCTTTAAATCCATTCTAACAGCTGCAAAATTGATCAATATAGCTCTATTTATATGTATAGCACAAGTTAGAGTAAGTTGTAGTAAGTGGAGAGCAAGTTACAGCTAGAAATATCTTGACAGCTACCAAAACGACGCTTAGAGAGAGTAAAACGATGGGCTATGAAGGCATTGTTTAAGTCCCTATCTTTGAGAGTAAAAAGGCGGGTTGTGAAGCACAGCAATGTGTGTAAGGGAGGTTGCCATTTAACTCCTAAAATGTAGTTTATCAACTATAAATTTGAGAGTTTCTCCACTTTTTAGCTTCCATCTACATTGTACATGAATATAAATGATATTTAAACACTCTAGCGTCCATTAGAAGCAAATGTACATTAAATTGGCTTGAAATAGATATGAAAATGCATTGAAATCCAAGCCTAACAACTACCCCTTACTTAGCTTTTTCTTGTCCTCAAGCAAATCATGCAATCATCAAGTATAACATGACCTATAAGCATATGAAAGCTTGTTTAACTCATTAAACATAATTAATGGACTAATTTCATTGGATTTTCAAACATTATACAGCTAAAACTTGATAAATAGCCAATTAAGCATAAAGTAACAAATAATTTTAAATCGCTTCATGTTTCATTAAATTCAAACTCAATCACACTTCCATTCAATGTGTAAAATAAATAGTGTTAAATCAAGATGTATCATCTTTCAAAACCATTAAACATCCTTTATTTATTAAAACAAAAACATAATGCATAAATGTGAGCTTTTTGAAGCTTAGTTGAGAGGTCAAGTAATCTTATTACACGAAGATGAATATTTTATTGTTAACATCTCTAGTACATCAATTAAATCACCTCACATCATCTGGCCATTTTCTCAATTCATAAATTTTAGCCAATTGGTTTAAAGCTAGTGGAGTGAATATAACTCAATTATTACTTTCCTTTTCTTTTCTTTTCTTCCTTTTTTTTCTTTTCTTTCTTGTTCTTTCTTTTTTTTTTCATTTCAAAATAAAGTAAGGTGATATGATATTTTAAAAGAAAGTACATTTTGCTTTAGAATTATGCATTTTAAACATGGAATTCATAATGATCAAAAGATGTTATCGTCTAAAACTTGAAGTAATTTAAAACTATTCAATCTTTAACATACTTAATCAACCATATAACATCTAAAAGGGGCATAATAACTAAAAAAAAGGAAAAATTTCTAATAAAATGCATCAAAATTGAAAATTTTTTCCATAAATTATATATTATATTGAATAAGATGATAAATTGACATACTTTAAGCCCAATCAAACATAATTGTGATCATCCATTCCCTCCCACAAACTTAAATTGAACATTATGCTCAATGTTTTAAAAGAAAAAATTAAGCACAAAGATGAGGGATAAGGAACAAAAAGCACCCAAATAAAAGAGAAAATCGCTTGAGTATCCATTGAAGGTGCATGTTGAAACTTGCTCCATAAGATAGTAAAGATTTAATATAACACCTGCAAATCCAAAAAAAAATAATCAAAGTACCATAAACCAAATAATGCAACTATGCTCCAAAAAGGAAATATGATTAATCAATTATAAGAAGCACAAAAAGGAAAATAAAAGAAAAGCACACCAAACAAAAGAAAATACACTAAAGGCATTAAAATCTACTACTATGGCTGGGAAGTCTTACAAAAGGTGCATCTTTAAGGTCTTTTAGCTAGACCTTAAAGTTAGGAAAGTTTCAATCTAAAGTTTATCTCACCTTATAACTGATGACCTTTATGCTTAGGAGACAGGGAAGCTACATTCCTACAGGTTCTTAATCCTTTAATTAGGTGATAAAAGACATCATAAATCCTACACTGGAAGAAAAATCATGCATATCCCTTACCTCGAGTAAAGTACCATGGTAAATATGTAAGCATGATTACCTTTAGCCTAGGATTAAAAGGAGACATGCCTATAAAATCAATGTGCTCAATTGGTAATTCAACATTCATCAATTCATCATTTTGATCAACCATATCATTACTTAGTTCATGCAACTCCTTGGATTCAATTTTAAAATTCTCTTAATCTTTATTTAAATCATCAATGACATGCATATCATATTATTGACCATTAAAATCCATTGAGTTATGGTGATCTAATTAATGAATGTGTTCTTCATTAACAATATCTAATTCAACCATATACTCATTTAATGGTGCACCTAAACTTTCATTAGTTTCATAAGCTTTTTCATCATTCATACACACAAAATTGCCATGATCATTATGTTCAAAAGAAATTTAAAACATTTGATTAACATGATACATATTCAAAGGTGCTAACCTACTTGGCTCTAATGGAGGGGACTCATGGAAATGACATGAAGAATACTTTCAAATTGATGTTTCTAAAAGATCCATTTGGCACTCTATTTGCATTTCTAAAATAACTTTGTCCTTAACCCCACTTTCTTGCACAAATGAGTGCATTTTCCTAATCTCCCTCATTAAATCCTTCATTTCAACTAATGTTACAATTCAAGACTCATAATCATAAGAAGGGTCAAAATGGATCCTATAATTTGATTTAGGATGACTTTGACAATGAAATGATTGATAAGGAGTAAAATATGGTTCATTATAAGATGAATTGTGCCATGTATAATTGGGGGTAAGAGGATGAATGATCAGATGCATAGGATTCATGATATGCATCGTGGTTTGCCCAATTACTTACTTGTTCTAGCTCATACCATTGGCGATTTTTTCAATGATCATACTATCCCCACATCTTTTAAATGACTAGAAACTAGGCACTAAAAGATGCTTCAACATACAAAAAACACATAAAACAAACACAGAAATAAAGAACAATGAAAACAAGCAAGAAAAAATAAAGCACAAAATATAAACAATATATACACCCTAGAGTAATGGACACCAATGTATTCTTAATACCACACAATAGTTAGTTCCCTGGCAACGGCTAGTATGGTATCACTAATTATCCTCAAATTAATAAAATCACATGTAATTCCAATTAAAATCTAAATAACATAACAATAGTGTACCGGTCGTAAGTAATCAAGTGAAGTATATTTAAGACTCTAGAATGTTAAACCCACATGAAACTGATTTGCATGACTACTAAGGCAATTGGCTTATAATTATCTAAAGGAACTTAGGATTAAAACTAAGGGGTTAGTTAAACTAGAAAGAACTAAAAAGCTTCCATATTTTCAATGTAGCTCCAAATTGCCTAAGGATTACTAATTGATTAAATGGCCAAGGACTAGGCATAAATGACTTAATTAAGTTATGAAATGGATTGGAATTTATAATCTAGGGCTTTCACTAAATCAAGACAAAGTTATAGTTAAGTCATTGCATTTTCTCTAACTTTCCTAAGTTCATGGCTTGATGCGCTCATAAATCAATAGGAAGTAGGCTTAAAGCTTAAGAAGTTTCTAATATTAAATTCCATATTCAAGATTAGTGCCCTCATGAAATAACTAATCAATGGTCATGTATTGGTTAAGATCATGTTATTTATGGATATTTCCAATGAGTTAAGTGAGTGGTCCTTTAATTATTCCTTTAAGATCTTATCCTAAGTGATCAAGTTAGGATATGATTCAAGATCACACAAAAACAAAGATTATCATCCAATCATGTGCTAAACACTCATTCAAGACATTCAAAAACCTATCACTCATTAGAATTTAGCTCAAAACATAATAAATAAACAAGAAAAATCAAACCGAATAAAGGTAGCCCATGGTCTTGCATATGTATGAACAAAGGAGTATAAATCAATATATTTAATATTTAGGAAGCAATGATGATACAAACTGATAGATAGCCTCCCAATATGTCTAGGAACTCTTTTGAATCCTCAAAACAATATGAAATTACCAACTACAAGAGCTAGAAAAGAAAAAGAAAAGAAAAACCAAAAAACTAAGGAAAGAAGAAGAGAATTTGATGTTTGATCTGAATTCTCCCTTCAAATATGTTCTAACTGCTACAAAATTGATTTTTGGAGTTTTATTTATATGTCTAGGGCAAGCTGGAATAAGTTGGAGTAATTTACAGTAAGGGAAGAGCAAGTTGCAGATGGAAATATCTCAACAGCTACCAAAACAACGCTTAAAGAGAGTAAGGCTATGAAGGTTTCGTTTAAGTCCCTATCTTCAAGAGTAAAATGGCAGGCTATGAAGCACAATGATAGATGAAAAGGGGCCACTGTTTAACTCCTGAAATCTAGTTTTTTAGCTACAAATTCGAGAGTTTCTACACTTTTTAGCTTCCATTTGCATTTTACATGAAATGATATTTAAATACTTTAGCATCAATTAGAAGCAAGAGTACATTAAATTAGCTTGAAATAGATATGAAAATGCATTGAAATCAAAGCCTAACAAGTTCCACATTGAATTTCAAGGCCATATGACAAGCCATGAAGGATGCATCAAGAGAAGAGCAAGAGAAGCTAAAATAAGCACTAGTTTTGGTACAAATGATTTTGGTAATGCATTAGGTGCACTTTTAAAGCTCAAATCGTTTTGAAATTTTATGGGGTGTAAGAACATCATATGAAAAATATACTACCAAAGTTCATGACCATTAGAGATATATAGAAGGAGGTAGAGTAGAAAATGGGTAGAGGGACAGAAGGTGTTAATTCCTAGGACTTAAATGATGTTTTCGATATTTTTGAAGGGTAAAGTTGACAAATCATAAGAAAATGTCCCCAAAACCCTAACAGATACCCAAGGCCTATATAATGGTCTTAAAAACACAGAAGATATATTTTAAGGGAGGCTAAAATAGATTGCAAAGGAGTGTTTTTAGATTAGTTTTGTTCTTTGTTAGGTTTTAGTTTAAGTTTTCTTTTCTTTTGTTCTTTCTTTGCGTTAGCCTACTGGATTAGAGCCTTCAAGAGCATTTAAGGTAGATTAAAGAGTGGGATTCAATGAAAAAGGCTAATTTGGGTTTTATTCCTTCATCTTTCTTTTTTATTTTGTACTGACTCTTGTGTTTCATCAATGGATGTGCATTTTCTTATTAAATTCTTACTTCTATTGTTGAATATGTGTGCTTAATTTATTTACCTAGGGTTAGGATTTTATGGGACTTTTTTTATTAGAGGCTTTTTGCCAAATTAAAGTGACCAATGGCGTTTTAATTGTTGGAAGATTAGTTAGGTGAAACAATTGAATCTAATGTTGATCAACTCTAAAATCTTTTATGAGGGTTCTTAGATCTAATGAATTTAGGTTAAACGTCTTGTGATTTATGCCTTTTATTCAAATTTGTTTATTAGATCAAATAGATGAATTGAGTTTAAAAGAGAAAAGGTATTTCTATGATCAATGGTTATGATCCGAGGACCTAGCTAAATTATCATTTGTTAGACTTTTAATTCGTGAGCTTATGTTTAGATTGGACGTTATTTATTTTTCTTTTATTACTTTTTGCTTCTTTTAATCAATCAATTTAGAGTTTTCTAGATAATTAAACACTAACTTTGTATTTTTGTTGGATTTCTATGGAAATAATATTTAGTTTCTTACAATTTTATACTACTTGTTGACAAGGCATGCTTACCTTTGGTTAATCTAGGATTAGACTGGTCAGAAATATAGTATAGTTAGATGTAACACCCACTCACTCTTATGATCACATTATCACTCAGAAATGCTATAATCATTCACTTCTCAACCCCTAATTTAGCAGTAATAAAGGCTCAAGGGATTTTCTTGACTAAATTTAGGGCTTGTGTAGTAGTAGCAAAAGAAAAATTTAGATTTGATGAAACCCTATTTTTGTGAACTAGATCATGATCACTTACATTGACATCCCCTCATCTAGAACATGAAAAAATTTTCAAAGAAAGGCTTGGGTAAGATGAATAGGTGTACGTCTCATAAAGCTTCTAATTTCAATTGTACCTACCTTATCCTTGTCGTCTATATTTGCAAAGAACTCACGAACAAAGGTTTGATAAAATAGTCTAGCAAATGTAAGGATGGGTTCCTATCAGAATGCTCCTGATACATTAACCTGCACCACTGTATTCTGATTGATTGACTACTCGAAAATAAACTCATTGGTCCGAAAAGAATGGAATAAATTCAGATTTTCCTGAGTAATGAATCTATCGAGATTAAAGGCTAGCCTTTGGAGCGAGTTATCCAAAAGTTGTCTTAGGTGCCATCTAACTGAAAACTATTCAATAAAGACACTAAAAGGTGTTAGAAAATCTTCAAAAAAATTACAAATTCTTCTGATGACATTCTCCGAAATATTTCGTTAATCAGAATATTATAGAAAATTTAATGAAGATTTTAGACTACAAAATTGGTATTAATAGAAAGCTAATGAAACTTGGAACATAATGATACCAATATCTAATCAAATGGACGCCTAAAACTAAAAAAAATTGAAAAATTACATTCGTTGATTACAGGGTGTTTTTGAATGATTTAAGGACAGAAATATGTAGAGGATGAAAATGTGACAAATTGATAGAAAAAACAAAAAATTTGGTCGAAAAAAGAAAATTACGGGGATTTGAATGAAAACAGGCGGTATTAGTGAATAGTGTGAAGGGAGGAAGAAGAAGAAGAAGTCTATATGTTATGCCAAAATGCTGACGTTTAGTGCCTTTTAAGAAGTTATACAATGGTTTCTAGGGAGTTATACAGTGTTTGGACCCCGTCGTATTGAGTCTCTTACCACCAAACTAATATCCGGGTCAAAAAGAGCTATACGAAACCAAACCATTATATAACTTTAATTAATCTCTTTTCAAGTGAAATTCAACCCTAAAATTCATCTAATTCTTCCTAACTCAAGTCTCAACAAAATTTAGATAATTTTTCATCAAATTATTCTATAATTGAAATTATAAACACTCAAAAATAAAATCAATCACACTAATAATAAGGGATAAATTAAGGAAAACAAACCAATTCTAAATATAACACACTTAAAAAGGCTTTAAATATTAAAATTAAGTTATACAACACAAAATAAAATAAATACACACACACACACACATACTTAACTACTTAAGAAGATAAGTCATAGACTAGTGAGGACCATAGACTAGTGAGGACCATAGAGCGATATAGTCTCAACAAACTCTTCAACCGAACTAGAAACATACTATTTTTCCCTTTGCCCATTAACCTTACAAGTTGAGTGACCATTAGTTACTTCAATTACTCCAAATGGATAAACTTTGGTCACTTCATAAGGGCCTATCCATCTCAATCTCAACTTTCCTTAAATCAAATTTAATCTTAAATTATAAACCAAGACCTTGTCACTAACCTTGATCTCCCTCTGAATGACATGTTTATCATGCCATCTTTTGACTCGTTCTTTGTACAATTTAGAGTTTTCATAAGCATCAAGACGAAACTCATCTTCCTTATTCAATTGCAAAAGCCTTTCTTTTCCCAACTTCCTTAAGTCAAAATTCAGAAAATTGATGACCTAATATGCACAATGTTCCAACTTGATAGGCAAATGATAAGATTTTGTATAAACCAACTTACCTAGAGACATTCTTGTAGGCGTCTCAAAAGTAGTTCAATAAATAAAGCATCATCCAACTTTAACAACCAATTATTTCTTGAAGAGCTAATGGTGTTTTCTAAAATCCTCTCAATTTCTCAATTTTAAATATCAACCTAATTGTTAGTCTACGGATGATAAGGTGTAGCAACCTTATGGGTGACATCATACTTACTCAAGAGGGAATATCATCTAACTTCAATGACCAATCCTTTCTCGAAGAGTTAATAGTCTTTTCTAAAATTCTCTTAATTTCTTGAATTGAAATCTCAACCTGACCACTAGTTTATGGATGATAAGGTGTAGTAAGCTTATAGGTAACACCAAACTTAGTCAAGAGGGAATCAAATTGTTTGTTGCAAAAGTGTGTTCTCCCATCACTTATTATTTCTCTTGGTGTCCCTAGTTATGTAAAAAAAAAAAAAATTTCAGAAAGTGAACTTCACCTCTTGCATAAGTACAACTATTTCAACCTAGTTTCTCATATAATCAATATTCACTAAGATGTATTGGTTAGAGTATAATGTAGGGAAAGGTCTCCTGAATTCAATACCTCACATATCGAAAATTTCACATAACAAAATGATATTTAGTGGCATTTCGTATCTCCTCGAGATATTCCCAAGTCTTTGGTAATTATCAAAAGATTTGACAAACTAAAATGCATCCTTAACAAAGATATCTCCTTATCTTTGAAAAGTACTTCTTATTTTATTGGTATGAAAAATCATAAGGTAAAACATTACCAGCCAAATAATTTACAAAATCAATATACCAAGGTAAAGTAATCATGGCTAGCAAATGTTCTTCAAGAAAGATCCCGCTGATGTTTTGGTCTTCTTCTTTTTTCATCATTATTCATCCAAACACAATAAATGATTTGCTATTAAATTTTCATTTCCTTTCTTATTTCTAATTTCAATGTCGAACTCTTGTAAAAGGAGAACTTATCAAATCAATTGTAGCTTAGAATGCGGTTTTATAAGCCCAAAAGACACTTAAGAGGGGGTTAATTGAGTTATTGAAATTTCCTTAACTAATTAAACTTACCACCAAAGCTAATTCAATTTAATATGATATGTAAATGCCTATGCCAATTTTATCAAATTAACCGAATAACTAAACCACACAACAAGCAATCATAAAAGAGTAAAGGGAAAAGAAAGATACAAAGTTTTAAAGAAGTTATCCTACCCCAAAGATATATTACGTCTCCTATCCAACTACTTATTGGATATTTGTTTTACTCACAACTTAAAAAACAAATACAATCTTCTTTTAGGGTAAAGGGTAAACCTTAGAAGACGAATCTTTTAAGGCAAAGAGGAGCCTTTAAATGTCAAATCTTTTTTAGGAAAAGAGAATCCTTTACAAGACACAATCTTCTTCTTTAAGGTAAAGAGCATCCTTTTGAAAAATCTTTATATGGCAAAGAGGAGCCTTGACACACTTAACCAACCCAACAATTTAATAATCCCCTTTACAAGAAACCAAATACACTTAAAGATGTGTTTCAGTTGAAGCTCAATAAACGGAAAGGCTCTAATGCTTTCACAATTGATATGAATGATCAATGAAGCTCTTGAAAGATTAGAAAAACATAGTATGATAGATTTGATGCACTAAAAACATGCATGAATGATGAATCTGAAAAATCAAATGAAACAAATCTAGATAGTTTCAATTGATATGAATGTAATTGATTCCAAACAAATAAGTAAGCTTATGAAAATTCACCTAAATGATCAGTGATACTCTTGAGGACTTAAAGAAAAGAAAATAGCAATTTAAGAACAACCAATTGGGATTTGAATGTCCAAATATAAGAATGAATGTTACAGTATGCAAATCTGGAAAATTTTGAGAAACCTGTGAATTTGGATCTTTAACACAAAGAATAAGTGCCTAACAATCAAACCAAAAACAGCTAGACAATACTGATAACTTGAAGAAGCTAAACACAATAAATTGCACACTCAGAAACTGATCCAGATGGCCAAAATCGAGGTTAGCACAAGAGTAGAAAAATTAGAGGTAGTTTTGGTGTATCTGGAAAAATAATCTTAAAAAATATGACATAATCTTCCAAAAATTCTTAAAAAATTACAAAAACATTTAGGACACTTAAGTAAATAGAAAAAATTATTTAACAATTTTATGCGTATACTAAGATAGCAAAAAGCATGTTTACAATAAGAACAAAGAAATCTGAGACATTTTTTACGTACCTAGAAAACAAGCTTAAAAAACATATATTCTAAAAAATTACAAAAACCTTTAGGACACTTAAGTAAACAGAAAAAAATTATTTAAAAATTTTATAAGTAGACTAAGATAGCAAGAAGCATGTTTAAAATAAGAATAAAGAAATATGAGATATTTTTTTACGTATCTTGAAAACAAGCTTAAAATATATATAATAATCCTAAAAATTATAAATAAAACTTAAAAACACTCTAGGACACTTCAATAAATAGAAAAAAGTATTTTACAATTTTAAAAGTAGATTAAGATAGCAAGAATCACGTTTAAATTAAGAATAGAGAAATCTAAAATAGTTTTGGTTTATTTGAAAAAACAAGCTTAAAAGAAATGAAATAATCTTCCAAAATTTTGAAATAAAATTTTAAAAAACTCTAGGAGAATTATAAAACAATTATTTCACAATTTTAGGATCAAATTAAGATAGTAAGAATCACGTTTAAGGTAAGAACAGAGAAATCTAAGACAGTTTTAATGTATCTGGAAAAACAAGCCTAAAACATATGAAATAATCTTCTAAAAATTTGAAATAAAAATTGAACACACTCTAGCACACTTAAGTAAATAAAAATAATTTTTCAATTGTAAAAGTAGATTAAGATAGAGAAGGATGAAGTGAAGAAAATAGGCAAACAGTGAAGGAGGTAGTCTTGATGTTTTGAACGATTTTTATCTTTCATTTTTTCAGGGGTTCTAAAAATATTAAAAGTGTTTAGAGATGTTGCATGTAGAGTTAGGAAGGGCTTATAGAGGTTTAATAGTAGCTCTTATCGTTTAGAAGTCAAAGATAGATATGTTTAATCCCAAAAAAGAAATAACTAACTGTTAGAGACAACTTTAAATAATCCGTACTCTTAAAGTTTCAATCAACATTTTGAAATAAAATTCTAGTGCACTCTTGAGACCTTAGGCAAAAATTTTATTATGATTTTGAAGTAATAAAAAATCATTTGAGCACTAAAAAATCAGATTGAATGATGATAATTCTTCAAAATCAAAATCATAAACAAATGACTAAAACAATTCTTAACTATTTAAAACATTGAATAAGACTTCAAAAAAGATATAAAATATAATTTGAGACCATATGAATAATCAAAATGATTCAATGACTATATTTTGAAAATTTTATGCCACTTTTAAAAACTATATGCAATGCATGATCAAAATTGAGCTACTAGATAAATTGGACAATAAGTAAAACTTACAAACATATTCAAAAAAAACAAACAAAGGTCTTGTAGCTTTCATATCTCTTGTTCTTCAGTTAACTTCATTTTTGTCCTTCGAGGTTCAAGCTTTCCAAATGAAATCATCTTAAAATACACCTATATTTAAATTTTACATCCTAAACTAAAATTGTTAGTAAAAATTTTGTTTTGTTATCATTAAAACTAAGATTAGAACCTCCCTTGGTTTAAAAATCTCCCCTTTTTTTATGATGAAAAAACATTTGATATCATAGAAAGAACAAAACACATTTAAAGATAACAAATTCATAATATAAATATAACCAAACAACACATATTTCGAAACATGCCAATTTTAACTAATGCTCCCCTTTAGTTCACGCAGTACAAATTTTTTTTATGCTCACATTGAATATATGCAATCTATAAATCATACAAACTTAGTAATATCACACACATACCTCTCCCACTTTTTGGCATCATAAAAAAAACTGAAAGCATGCACGAAACCACAAATTAAAAGGGGAAAAACATTCATGAACATATAACAGTCAAAGATATGCACTATCAATCATGCCTAATTCTCTCCTTATCACGCAAAATCTATCCTTATTCATTAGTTTAGTAAATATGTTAGTTAATTGGTGGTGAGTATCTATAAACTCCAATTCGATATTACTATTATACGCATGATCTCTTATAAAATGATGTCCTATCTCAATATGCTTAGTTATTGAATGTTGAATTGGGGTTATTGTTTAGGAAAATGGCACCAGTCTTTATCACACATAATAGGGATCTTTGTAATCTCCATGCCATTATATCTAAGTTATTGTCTAATTCAAGGTACTTTTGCGCAACAACTACCATGCCACTAAATTTTCTTTCTTGCTAAATCATGAAACTAATCATGACTTAGAAATTGAAAAGTGCTAAATGTACTCTTTCTATCTAGTAAGACACCGGTATAATACAAATCTAAATAACCAACTAATTCAATTAATGCATTTATAGGATACCACAAGCCTAAAGATGATAAACTGGTTAAATATCGCAAAATTCTCTTAAGATCCCATAAATAAGGCTCTTTCACACTAGATTTAAATCTAACACACAAACATATATTAAACATAATATCGAGTCTACTAGAAGTCAAATATAATAAACTACCAATCATAACTCGATATTACTTGACATCTATGAGTTTACCCTCTTCATCTTTGTCCAACTTTATGGTGACGATCATTGGTGTGTCTAATGGTTTTGTTTGACTCATTCAAAATTACTTGAATAGCTTTTTTGTGTACTTTGATTGGTTGATGTAGATCACATCCCTCATTTGCTTGATTTGAAGTCCAAGAATGAAATTTGACTCACCCATCATGCTCATCTAAAATTCCTTACTCATCTACTTTGCAAAGTCTTGACATAAATCATCATTAGTAACACTAAATATAATGTTATTTACATATATTTGAAAAATTAACATTTCATTTTTTTATTTCTTTGTAAATAAGGTAGTATCAACTTTTCTTTTGGCAATTCCATTTTGATGAAGAAAGTTACTCAATCTATAATATGAATCTATAGGAGCTTGTTTCAAATCATACAAATCTTTAGTAAGTTTGTAAACATGCTCAGGTGTACCATGATTTTCAAAACTAGGAGGTTGTTCTACGTACACCTCTTCTTGAATAAAACCATTTAAGAAAGCACTTTTAACATCCATTTGATAAATTTTAAAACCCATATAAGAAGCAAAAGTAAGAAAAAGTCTAATAGCTTCTAATCTTACTATGGGTGCAAAGTCCTCTTTATAATCAATCTCTTCTTCTTGGTTATACCCCTTTGTTGCCAATCTAGCTTTGGTTCTCACAATGTTCCCATCTTCATTAAACTTATTTATGAAGACCTACTTGGTACCCATAATTTGATAATCATTAGGCCTAGGTACTAAGGTATACACATGTTTCTTTTAAAATGGTTCAACTCTTCATTCATGGCTAAAGTCAATCTCTCATCACCTAAGGTTTATCTATTGTTTTAGGCTCTATGTTGGAATTAAATTCCATATGAGATAAATCTCCAAAGGTTGATCTAGTTGCTACTCCTCTTCTTACTTTTACCTATGATTTGGTTAGAGGGATGGTCTTTCTTAAATCTCTACTCTTTAGGTAAGCTCTCACCTCTCATAACCTCACTTGGTTCAATAATACGCTCACGCTGTGAAGGTTGGATATCTAAGATGTCTTCTTGAATTTGTTCAAACCCTAGGTTCTCCATATCCTTACTTATTTCTAAGTCATCATGATCAAATAACTCTTCTTGATATCAAAAGAATTAGATTCATCAAATACAACATGCATTGTTCCTTTAATCATCACTGTTCTTTTATTAAATACCCTATAAGCTCTCCTAGTAAAAGAATGGCCAATAGATATATCTTCTTCTAGTTTAGCATTAAACTTACCCAAATTATCTCTAGTATTCAAAATAAAGCCTTTACAACCAAACACTTTAAAATAACTCACTTTTGGTTTGTTGCCATATCAAAGTTCATATGACATTTTATCCACATAGGGCCTTGTTCAGACCTTATTCGATACATGACATTCATATGCAATGGCTTCTACCTAAAAATATTTAAGAAAATAATATTCATTAAACTTAGTTCTAGTCATTTCTTACAAGGTTCTATTTTTCCTTTCAATAACTCCATTTTGTTGAAGAATTTTAGCAGATGAAAAGTTATTAAAAATGTCATTTTTTTAAATATGCATAAATAATTTATTTTCAAATTCTTTACATAATCACTTCTAATTGAATTAGTCCTGTCGTCGTTTCCAATTTAACTCTTTTTGCAAATTTAACAAAATATGTAAAGCATTCATCCTTATTATCAAGAAATATAACCCACGAAAATCTACTACAATCATAAAAAATAACATATGCATACAATTTACCACTTAAACTTGCAATTCTAAATGTTCCAAACATATCCATATGCAATAATGTTAAAGTTTTGAAGTTGTTACAACATTTTTCTTTTTAGGTGAAGACTTGTTTTGCTTTTCAATTTGACATGCACCAGAAATCTTGTCTTTTTAATACTTCATTCTTGGTAGACCATTTACTAGCTCCTTGTTACAAAGATTTAAGATGTTTTCCATACTAGTATGATTTAACCTCTTGTTGTGTTGGTTAGGTGACTTAGAAACTTTTAATGATTTTGAAACAATTTTACTTTGAAAACCAACGAAATTTAGGCAAGTGAACCAATTGCAAAAGTAATAAAGATGCGTAAATTTAAGACTCCAAATGTCGATCCCACGGGGAAAAGGCTTAAACACTTGGAAAATAAATTTTAATTGCTTTAAAAATTTTCTGAAAATTACCAATTGTGTAAATTAGCTAGAGATTAGGTGATTGATGATTTAATTGAGCTTTAAACACATTTAATGGCTAGTTAGAGTTCCTTCACAAAATCAAAACAAAGCTATGGTTAAGACTTTTCTTTTTCTTCATTAAATCTTGTTTAAAGTTGGTTATGTTTTAAATCAAGTCAATGGGCTTTAATTTCATGAAGGTGAGTTTTGGAATCTTAATCTTAGATCTCTAACTCTCACAAAAAATCCAAGTTTAGTCAGTCAAAGACTAATTTGCATTGCTTATTGATTTTTCTAACAATTTAAGATGATTTTTCAAGCTTAACTTGTCTTAAACTCTAATCTTAGGTGGCCAACCCTAAATCTTATCTTTTAAACTTTTAATAAACAAAATTCAAATCCTATAACTTGTATTTAAGCTCTCTTAAATGATTAAAGCACCAATCCTGAGTAATAAAAATGATTTACCCACACATGTTGATCAAAACATACAAATACAATTTAAATAGCATACCTTGATACAAAATTAGCTCAAATTAATCTATCTTTCAAAACACATTTTAATAATTAATTCAAGACCAACATTTCAGTAAGCGTACCAGTCTAACCAAGTAATAAAGTGGAGTACATTTAAGACTCCGAGTACCGATCTTACGAGAAAGTTTATAGGATGTAAGTAATAGGTTAATCAGATTACAATTATATAGAGAACACTCAGGTTTATGATTTAAGGAAATAAATAACTAAAAGCTATTCTAAAAAGTCTAGAAAAATTCCAATCAATTGTAAAAGAATCAAAGATTGTTTTTCCTAATTCATTTAGTTAAGCTTTAGTGGTAGATGATTTAATTAATGGATCAATGATGCTTAATCTAGGGCCTTTACTAAATCAAGGTAGCGCTATGGTTAAGACGCTGATTTATTTCTATTGATCCTATCCTGAAGTTTGGTTATGCCTCTGACTTAGGTAATATGCTTAAAGCTTAGGAAGTTTAGTTCTAAATTATCTTAATCTAAAACTAGCACCCTTATGATTAACCAATCTTTGGTTAGTTCATTGATTTAAACCATGTTGTTTATTGACTTTTCTAGGAAACTAGGTAGAGACTGCCATATCCTAAATTATTTGATGGCAATATCCTAAGTGATCAATTCAGGACAAGCATTGAGCACTCGATAAACAAAGATTAATTCACTAATCATGAATTAATCATAAATTAACACAATTAACCATCTATAAATAGATTTAGCATGATAACTTAACTGAAATTATAAATTAAGCACAATAATTAATCAATGAACATAATAAATATTACTTAAGCAACAATAATTTGATTAATTCAAAATAAAATAATAATACATGAAATTAAGAGTTTAGAATGAACCAAATCACATCTCCAAATGGTTATCTAACTCTGAACACGTACATGAAGCTATTGGAAACTCATAAACAACCTAAACATCTCAAATTACAAAAGATTGAAATGAAAAAAATCTAAAAACTTCTTTGATCTAAGAACTAACTAAAATTGAGGTGTTTAGCTCTAATTCATGGTGATTTAAACGTTTGGGAAGGCCTCCTATATATAGGGTAGGTTTAGCTTCAAGTTGAGGAAGAAGACAGCTATAAATTTGGAAGATTAAAGTCAAAAATTGCTGCTGCTGTTCGTTAATAGCGAGCTGACTATTAGTACAATGGCACCGTTATAGAGTGGTGGGATGCCGTTATTAGACACATGTTGAACTCATTAACAACACCCTATTCTTCTATTAATGTGACCCTAGTAGGGTGCCATTAATGGTCTAGATTTGTGTCATTCTTTGATCTTTTTGTATATTTCTCCAATTATTCAAATCAACTTACAAATTAAATATTTATAAACATTAATTAAAAAATTAAATACTAAAATTGGGGTAAATATAAAACAAATAACATCCAAATCAACTTCATTATTGTCAACTTCATTATTGACAAACAAATAAAATTGGGGTTAAATCTAAGATTAACAACTTCATTATTGAAAATGTATTCTTCATCTTTCAAAAATAATGACTCATCGAAATATTATATAATTAATTATTCATATCAATTCGTAAATGCATTTAAATCATTTCATTCTTTTTCAACCTTCAACCTAAATCACAAAAATCAATTTCACATGTAAAAGGCAAATATAATGAGTGTAATGCAGCAAATTTCAAAATACTTTCACATTCTTTATTTAATAAGTTATTAAATTAACTAGTTAATTAAATATGTGACCAATTTGGTTGAGAAGTAACTCAATCTTTTAACGCGAAGGTGAACACTTTATCATAAACAACCCTTAGTTACTCAATTAAATTAAATCGAATCAACTAGAAAAAGCACCACTCATAATTTTAACCTTATACACACACACACACACACATATTTCTTACTTGATCTATTTTTTCTTTTTATTTTATTTATTTCTTTTTATTTTTCTTAAATTACACATATGTATAAGATTAGAAATCAGTGAAGTGAATTATGCTCACTTATTTAATCAATTAAGTTATTTATTTATTCTTATAATAAAAGTGTTTTAAAAGAAGTCACAAAATAACTCATTAAGTTGTATTTTATATGTGGAATATCATTCTAATCATCAAGTATCCGTTATCCAAATTATGAAATGAGTTAAAAGCATTTAGTCATTAATAGTCACAATTAATCACAGAACATTTTAAATTGTCAAAATAATTAAATTCAAAAGAAAACATGGATAATAATAAGCATAAAAATCAAAAAAACAATTTCCATAAATTATACATTAGTAAAAGAAAATTGATCAATTGATATAGATGAATAGAGTGTGAATGATTGTACTAAACAATCACACCAAGTAATTCCCAGTAAAAACTGGAGGGGTCACAAACGGTTCCACTTAAAACACAATCTCCTAGACAGAATTTTTCTATATATGTAATTTCATAGCACAATATTTGACTATAACTATACCCAATAAAAAAAGCTCAAGTATGCTTAACTATCATTTCCTTCCCCCACACTTAAATGGAACATTGTCCCTAATGTTCAGAAATCAACAAATAAGCATAAAATGCGAGAGAAAGGAAACAAATACACATGGATAAAGATATGATCGTGCGAGCACTCCCTTAATGTGAAATGCAACTATATGAAAAGTAAGGACAAAATATCAAAGCACCATGAACTGAAGAAAACACATAAAACTAGAAACAAACACACCAAAAGCATGCAAAAAACATATTATTTTATTGAAAGCATATAAAATCCTACTTCTATGTTGGGTTGTCTCCCAAAAAATGCTTTTTTAGTGTTAGGGAATTTTCATTATAAGCTTTTGTCCAACACCTAACTTCTCATCCTCATCCTTTGAATAATGACAAACCAATTTTAAAGAGTTCTTATACTAATCAGAAAGGTTTTGAATTTATAAGTCATACCCTTTTTGAAGCATTTTGGAAAAAAATTCAAGTTCAACTCTAGCTCGCAAATCAAAAACTGAAATACTTATGAAATCTATGCTCTTATATGCTACCTTGGACTCTTCATTTATCTCATTTTTAACGACCCAGAAATGATGCTCACAGTCAACAGTGTCGAAAATTGGGCTGCCTAAAGTTGATATTGACTCACCACTTTTACTTGCTAGCTCAATTGACTCTATATTATTAATTTTCCTAATTAATTCTAAAATTTGCTCCATAATTCTTTGATTATGCTCAGGCGGAGATTCATAATGAATTGCTAAAGATTGCTCAAATGTAGCCTTATTGAACTACGAATAATCAGGGTGTTCTATCCAACTAGAGGTACACTCATCTAAACATTCAGGATACTGGTGACTAGGAAAATGTGAAGGTTGTTCAAAAAAAGCTAGATTAAGCTAAGAGTAATCAGGGTAATAGATC
>JAOXYD010202783.1:0-21688 GCA_028565735.1 Pinacopodium congolense
CCACTCCACCACCGACCCATTTTTTGCAATATTTGGCTTTTGAACTATTTGGTTTCTGTAGTGAGTCCTTTGTTGATTTTTTTTACAGTGTTTCATATTTCCTTGATTGGCTTTATAGTGGTTAGTCTGTGGTTATTTGGTTTTGAGCTGTCCCTTATTCTTGTTTGCTATGGTTCTTTGTTTCTGAACTTAATATCGGTGTTTATTTTCATGACTAACGAACAAATTTTTTTACATGTGACTGATGATGTTCCAGTGATGACTAAATTCACGGAACATAAATTTCTTGGAGCTAATTATTTAGATTAGAGCAAGACTATTAGAATTTACTTATGGAGCGTCTCTTAAGATTACCATCTTACTGACGACCTGCCAGTGGACCATACGCGTAAGGAATGATTACGTGATGATGCTCAATTATTTCTACAAATTCAGAATTCTATTGATGGTGAAGTTGTAACTCTCATTAATCATTGTGAATACATTAAGGAATTAATGAAATATCTTGAATTTTTATACTCTAGAAAAGATAATCTCACTTGCATGTATGAAGTTTGCAAAGGTTTTATTGTGCTGAATAGAATGACCAGTCTCTTCAAACATAATTTATGAATTTTAAAAAGATTTATGAAGAATTAAATGTCCTTATACCTTTTAGTCTTGATGTTAAAGTGCAACGAGTTTAAAGGGAGAAAATAACGGTTATGAGATTTTTGGCAAGACTAAACTCACAGTTTGAAATTGTTAAGTCATAAATTCTATCAAGTGTTGAGATTTCAATACTTTATGAAGCGTTTTCTAGGGTTCTCAGTACAGATACTGGGATTACTTTATCTGTGCAATCATGTAATGCTCTTCTTAGCCATTCAGGACTTGACAAAACTTCTAAAAAAAATCACAACAAAGGTAAGGTTCAAACCTTCAGAATCAGGAGTTAGGAAAAGTTGAATGTTACTATTGCCACGAATTAGGCCATACTAAACAGTCATGCCCAAAGTTGCAAAATAAAAACCACATGACTCACTCATCACGTGCTGTAACATCTAATTCATCTTAACAGACAGTAACAATATCTGTAAATGAATTCTCTAAGTTAAGTCAGTACCAAGAAGCATTAAAGAATTCACCTTAACCTATCACTGCTGTTGTTGAGTCAAGTAACCTATCCAAGTGTCTCTTTTCCTCCTCACAGTGGGTCACTGATTCAGGTGCTAATGACTATATGAAAGGTAACCCCACACTCTTAACTACCTTTAAACCATATACATCTTCAACCACAGTCACTTTAGCAGATGGTTCTAAAATACCTATTAATAGTTATGGTACTATCCATCCTACCTCATCCATTTCCTTGTCTTATGTCTTAAAAATACCAAGATTTGCTCTTAATTTAATGTCTGTTAGTCGAATTACTCGTGCCCTCAATTGTTGTGTCTTATTTTTTTCCTGATTATTGCCTTTTTCAGGATCTTATGATGAAGAAGATTATTGGTAGTGTACATGTGGAAGGTGGTCTCTACATTCTGGATACTCACATAAAGGTACCCAGATCCATTGCTTTCTCCATCATCTTAACTCCTTTTGAAGCACATTATTAGTTAGAAAATCCTTCCTTATCCTCGTTAAAGAAGTTTTGTCCCAAGTTCTAGTACGTGTCATCTTTAGATTGTGAGTTATGTCAGTTTGCAAAACACCATCATACTTCTTATGTTTCTCGTATTAATAAAAGAGCTAGTTTTTCCTTTGAATTAGTTCATTCAAATGTATGGGTTCCTTGTCTTATTGTATCTAAAATTGGGTTTCGGTATTTTTTTTATATTTGTTGATGATTATTCTCTAATGACTTGGATTTATTTAATGAAAAATTATTCTGAGTTGTTTACTCATTTCACTACCTTTTGTGTTGAAGTTAACAATCAATTTAATGTCTCTTTACATATCTTGAGAAGTGATAATGCCAAAGAAATTTTTTTTAGTCCTTTCAGATTTATATGACTAAACTAGGCATTCTTAATCAATCTTCATGTGTTGATACACTACCTCGAAATTGTGTAGCTGAAAGGAAAAGCATACACCTCCTTGAAACGACTAGAGCTCTTTTATTCCAAACACATGTTCCTAAACCCTTTTGGGATGATGCTATTTTTACAGCTTGTTTCCTGATTAACTGAATGCCGTCATCCATTCTTCATGGTGAAGTCCCTTATCATATTCTTTTTCCTTCAAAACCTTTATTTCTTATTGAGCCTTGCATTTTTTAGAGCACTTACTTTATTCATGATGTTCGTCCTTATCTCACTAAACTAGACCCTAAATCTATAAAATGTGTCTTTTTAGGCTACTCTCGCTTCCAAAAGGGATATCGGTGTTTCCTAGTCTTAATAAATATCTCATGTCTGCTGATGTCACTTTTATGGAACATATCCCTTTCTTTCCTACACCTGCTTATTCTATCAAACAGGGGGATAGTGATGACCTTTTAGTATATTAGATCACATATCAGTATCCAAATATTCCTCACACAACACCACCTCCGGGCTCACTACCACCACCTATTCGTCATGTATACTCCAGAAGATGAGATCTTCCTACTACATGTTCGACTTCAATACCTTCTTCTGCATCAGATCCCACAACCATTGACCTCGACCTTCCGATTGCCTTTCGAGGTAAATGTCATTGCACTTATCCTATCTCATCTTTTGTGTCCTATGATCATTTGTCACCTTATTCATATTCTTTTATAGCTTCCATTGATTCTATATCCCTACCAAATACTGTTCATGAACCTTTATCTCACCCTGGTTGGAACGCAACAATGATAGAAGAGATGATTGTTTTAGATGTCAATGGTACTTGGAATTTAGTAACGTTGCCTACAGGTAAGAAAGTTATTGGCTGCAAATGGGTGTTTGCCATCAAATTTAATCATGATGGAACTATAGCTTGTCTTAAGGCTTCGTTGGTTGTTAAAGGATATACACAAACATATGGTGTGGATTATTTTGATACTTTTTATCTAGTGGCCAAATTAACATCTATTCGTTTGCTTATTTCTCTAGTAGCTACTTATGATTGGGCCTTACATCAGTTAGATATCAAGAATGCTTTCTTACATGGGGACTTATAGGAGGAAGTCTATATGGAGCAACCTCCTGGATTTTTTGCTCAGGGGGAGGAACGACAGTGTGTCGCCTTCTAAGATCCCTATATGGTTTAAAGCAAAACCTTAGTGATTGGTTTGGGAAATTCAGTCAAGTAGTTAAGCAATTTGGCCTAAGCAAGAGTAAAGCTGACCATTCTGTCTTCGACACAAACTTTACATATAGTATTATACTTCTTGTAGTATATGTGGATGACATTGTTATTACTGGTAGTGATGTCACACGTGTATTATCCTTGAAGACATTTCTTCATAACTAGTTCCAAACGAAGGTTTTGGGGACATTAAAATACTTCTTGGGTGTGAAATTAACCAGAAATAAGAAATACATCTTTACGTCACAGAGAAAATATGTACTTACTTTGTTGACTGAAATAGGAAAGATGGATGCAAAGCCATGCAATACTCCAATGACAACTAACTTGAAACTTATGAAAGATGGAGATTTATTTACAAACTTTGAGAAGTATAGAAGATTGGTTGGAAAACTAAACTATCTTACAATGACTCAATCTGACATTGCTTACTCTGTTAGTATTATAAGCCAATCCATATCCTCTCCAATGGTTCATCACTAGTCCTCCTAGGAACAAATTTTATGTTACTTGAAAGGAATTTCTGGAAGAGGTATACTCTATAAGAATTAGGGTCACACAAGCATAGAATGCTTTTCAAATGTCGATTTGGCAGGTTCCAAGATTAATCAGAGGTTAACTACAGGTTATTATGTCCTAACTTGCTTTTTTCTACTAGATTACAAGAATAATAGACTCCTACTATCTAGGAAATATTCAAATAAGTATAACTAACTTGATCAGATAATTCTAAACCACTTAACCTAATCTGATCATAATTATTTAAATGATAACCAAATAATAAGATAATGATAGCTAGTGAATTTGATAGTTAACAGCTAAAACTAATAGCTAATAACTAATCTTGTTTCTTCTTTTTACCAAAACATTTGTAGACTTGATCAAAAGGAACTATTTTGACTGAGTTAGGTTCATTTAATTACTAGATTTATTATTGGTTCATAAAAAATAATCAAGCTTCTGATTGGTATCTGTTACAGCTGTAACAGATTTAGGCTGCTATATAAGCTGTTGTATCTTGACTTTATGGATTGTATCCCTTAATTAATGCCTGATTTATTGTACAACATTTGTATAAATACTATACTATGTATAGAGTTAAAACTAAGAATTACAAAGTATCTTTTTCTTGATTTGTTTTAACATGGCATCAAAGCATTGGACTCTTTGTAATTTTTAGCTGGCTAAGTTTTTTGGATTACCTAGGTTTAAGCCTCATGTGTTTACTGTTTTGGTTTTGTTCAAATGAACAGAACGTGTCTCGTTACTTGTGGGAGATCTATTCGTGACTCCACTCATCTCACCTCTAGTCCAGTAAGCATCGCGTCGTCAAGATTAGCCAGCCCCAGAGTTCTCATAATCCAGTGACTGGAGAGTGATCCTCACACGCCACCCAAAGCTTTTGTTGTACATCTCACTCACCGACGCGTAGAGGAGCGTGTGGAAATCGTGTGACCTTCGATCACTTGAAACAGCACCAACTAACCTCCTTACCTCTTGCTGCACCATCTGGTTGTTGGTTAGACAAGATCAGAGACTGTTTAGAGCACTGACCTGCATACCCACTCCACCACCGACCCATTTTTTATAATATTTGGCTTATGAAGTATTTGGTTTCTGTAGTGATTGCTTTATTGATTTTTTTATAGCGTTTCAGATTTCCTTGATTGGCTTTATAGTGGTTAGTCTGTGGTGTTTTGTTTTTTAGCTGTCCATTCTTCTTGTTTTCGGTGGTTCTTTGTTTTCAAACTTAATATTGGTGTTTATATTCATGATTGATGAACAAAAATTTTTACTTGTGATTGATGATGTTCTAGTGATGACTAAAATCATGAAACATAAATTAATTGGAGCTAATCATTTAGATTAGAGCAAGACAATTAGAATTTACTTACTGAGCACCTCTCAAGATCACCATCTTACTGACAACCCGCCAGTGGACCACACACATAAGGAATGATTACGTGATGATGCTCGATTATTCTTACAAATTCATAATTCTATTGATGGTGAAGTTGTAAGTCTCATTAAGCATTGTGAATACGATAAGGAATTAATGGAATATCTAGAATTTTTATACTCTAGAAAATATAATCTCGCCTGCATGTATGAAGTTTTCAAAGGTTTTTATCATGATGAATAGAATGAGCAGTCTCTTCAGAACTACTTTGTGAATTTCAAAAGGACTTATGAAGAATTAAATGTCCTTCTACCTTTTAGTTCTGATGTCGAGGTGCAATAAGCTTAAAGGGAGAAAATAGCGATCATGAGCTTTTTAGCGGGACTGAACTCACAGTTTGAAATTGTTAAGTCACAAATTCTATCAAGTGTTTAGATTTCAACCCTTCATAAAGTGTTTTCTAGGGTGCTCAGTATAGATATTGGGATTACTTCATCTATGCAATCATGTAATGCTCTTCTTAGCTAATCAGGACTTGACGAAACTTTTAAAAAATGTCACAACAAAGTTAAGGTTCAAACCTTCAGAATCAGGAGTCAGGAAAAGCTGAATGATACTATTGCCACAAATTAGGCCATATTAAACGATCATGCCTAAAGTTGCAGAATAAAAACCATAGGACTCACTCAGCACATGCTACAACATCTAATTAATCTAAACAGATAATAACAATATCTGCAAATGAATCCACTAAGTTTCTTCAATACTAAGAAGCATTAAAGAATTCACTTTAACCTATCACTACTGTTTTGAGTCAGGAAACCCATCCAAGTGTCTCTTTTTATCCTCACAGTGGGACACTGATTCAGGTGTTGATGACCATATAACAAATAACCTCACACTTTTAACCATCTTTAAAACATATACATCTTTAGCCACAGTCACTTTAGCAGATGGTTTACATCGTCCCTTTCCTTGTCTTATGTCTTAAAAATACCAGGATTTGCTCTTAATTTAATGTCTGTTAGTCGAATTACTCATGTCCTTAATTTTTGTGTCTTATTTTTTTCCTGATTATTGCCTTATCCAGGATCTTATGACGGAGAAGATTATTGATAGTGTACATGTGGAAGGTGGTCTCTACATTCTAGATACTCACGTGAAGGTACCCAGATCCATTGCTCACTCAATCATCGTAACTCCTTTTAAAGCACATTGTTAGTTAGGATATCCGTCCTTATCCTTGTTAAAGAAGTTGTGTCCTGAGTTCCAGCATGTGTCATCTTTAGATTATCAGTCATATCAGTTTGTAAAACACCATTGTACGTCATGTTTCTCATATAAATAAAAGAGCTAGTTTTCCCTTTGAGTTAGTTCATTCAGATGTATGGGGTCCTTGTTCTATTGTATCTAAAACTGGGTCTTGGATGACTTGGCTTTATTTAATGAAAAATTGTTCTGAGTTGTTTGCTCATTTTACTGCCTTTTGTGTTGAAGTTAAAAATCAATTTAATGTCTCTTTACATATCTTGAGAAGTGATAATGCCAAAGAATATTTTTCTGAGATCTTTCATACTTATATGACTAAAATAGGCATTCTTTATCAATCCTCATGTGTTGATACACCACCTTAAAATGGTGTAGCTGAAAGGAAAAGCAGACACCTCCTTGAAACTGCTAGAGATCTTTTATTCCAAACACACGTTCTTAAACCCTTTAGGGCTGATGCTGTTTCTACAACTTGTTTCCTAATTAATCGAATGTCATCATCCATTCTTCATGGTGAAGTCCCTTATCATATTCTTTTTCCTTCAAATTATCTCCCATTGAGCTTTGCATTTTTTTAGAGAACTTGTTTTTTCCATGTTGTTCATCCTTACCTCACTAAACTAGACCCTAAATCTGTAAAATATGTCTGTTTAGGCTACTCTCACCTCCAAAAGGGATATAGGTGTTTCCTAGTCTTAATAAATATCTCGTGTCTTCTAATGTCAATTTTATGGAACACATCCCTTTCTTTCCTACACCTTCTTATTCAATCAAACAGGGGGATAGTTATGACCTTTTAGTATATCAGATCACATATCAGTCTCCAAATATTCCTCACACAACACCACCTTCGGCCTCACTACCACCACCTATTTGTCATGTATACTCCAGAGGATGAGATCTTCCTACTACATGTCCGACTTCGGTACCTTCTTCTGCATTAGATCCCACAACCAATTACCTCGACCTTCCAATTGCCCTTTGCAAAGGTAAACGTCACTGCACTTATCCTATCTCATCTTTTGTGTCCTATGATCATCTGTCACTTTTTTCATATTCTTTTGTAGCTTCCCTTGATTCTATATCCCTACCAAAAACTGTTCTTGAAGCTTTATCTCACCTTGGTTGGCACGCAGTAATAATAGAAGATATGACTATTTTAGATGCTAATGGTACTTGGAGTTTAGTAACTTTGCCTATAGGTAAGAAAGTTATTGGATACAAATGGGTTTTTGCCATCAAATTTAATCTTGATGGAACTGTAGCTCGTCTTAAGGCTCGATTAGTTGCCAAAGGATATGCACAAATATATGGTGTGGATTATTCTGATACTTTTTCTCTGGTGGCCAAATTAACATCTGTTTTTTTGCTTATTTCTCTGGCAGCTACATATGATTGTGCCTTACATCAGTTGGATATCAAGAATGCTTTCTTACATGGGGACTTATAGGAGGAAGTCTATATAGAGAAACCTCTTAGATTTGTTGCTCAGGAGGAGGAAGGACAAGAGTATCGTCTTCTAAGATCTTTATATGGTTTAAAGTAAAGCCCTCGTGATCGGTTTGGGAAATTCAGTCAAGCAGTTAAGCAATTTGGACTAAGCAAGAGTAAAGATAACCATTCTATCTTCTAAAAAAATTTACATCTGGTATTATACTTCTTGTAGCATATATGGATGACATTGTTATTACTGGTAGTGATGTCACATGTATATTATCTTTGAAGAAATTTCTTCATAGCCAGTTCCAGATGAAGGATTTGGGGACATTAAAATACTTCTTTGGTGTGGAATTAACAAGAAATAAGAAAGACATCTTCATTTTAGAGAGAAAAAATGTACTTGATTTGTTGATTGAAACAGGAAAGCTGGATGCAAAGCTGTGCAATACTCCAATGACACATAACTTGAAACTTATGAAAGACAGAGATTTATTTGCAGACCCTGTGAAGTATAGAAGATTGGTTGGAAAACTAAACTATCTTATAGTAACTCGATCTAACATTGCTTGCTCTGTCAGTATTGCAAGCCAATTCATGTCCTCTCCAATGGTTCATCACTAGGCCGCCTTAGAACAAATCTTATGTTACCTGAAAGGAGTTCCTGGAAGAGGCATAATCTATAAGAATTAGGGTCACACATGCATAAAATGCTTTTCAAATGCCACTTGGGCAGGTTCCAAGGTTGATTGGAGGTCAACTATAGGTTATTGTGTCTTTTTTGGAGGAAATCTAGTCTTTTGGAAAAGTAAGAAGTAGAATGTTGTGTCTCGCCCAAGTGTAGAATCTGAATACAGGGCCATGGCACAATCCGCATCTGAAATAATGTGGATATATAATTTGTTAACTGAAGTAGGTGTCAAAACTTTAATGCCAGCAAAGTTATTCTGTGACAATCATGTTGCTCTTCACATTGCTTTTAATCCTGCATTTCATGACCTGACTAAACACATCGAGATTGATTATCATTTTATTTGTGAAAAGGTATAACTAAATTTAATTTCTATAGGATATGTGAAAACTGGAGAGCAAATAGGAGATCTATTTACAAAAGCTCTACATGAGAATCGAGTCCATTATCTTTGTAACGAGTTCGGCATGATTAACATTTATGCTCCAACTTAAGGGGGAGTGTTATAGTTATAATAGATTTAGGCTGCTGTATCTTGACTTTAGGGATTGTATCCCTCAGTTATAGGGATTTCCTCCCTTAATTAGTGCCTGATTTATTGTACAACATTTGTATAAATAATATACTATGTATAGAGTTAAAACTAAGAAATACAAAGTATCTTCTTCTTGTTTTGTTTCAACAATATCCATATTGTATTTCCTTGTTGACAAGACCTAAATAAAACCCAAACTATCTTTGTGTTGAATAGTCTTGTCACAACTCAGCATGTAATGAGCTTGATTCAAGAACCTATGTCATTGTAGAAGTCAGTTATGAAATTTCTACAAACTTATCCTCAATAGAAAAAATCAATGGTATTGTATTGTCATATATGTGAAATGTTCTTATCAAAAGGGGTTGTCAAAATTTTCTTGCATTGTTTCATATGTCAATTGGTTTTCTTAACATATGATGTGTATTGTTATGATGACTGGATTTACTTAGACTTATAAGGCATATGTAAATAATTGAGTTACTGTATCAATTTCATATATCAATTTCAAAAGTTACCCTCTTTAACTCTTGATTTATATCAATTGAGATACATAATTGATGTATCAAAAGTTACCCTCTTTAACTCTTGATTTACTGTAGTTTACAAATCCTATGATGATAATTTTGGTATAGGATAATTAAGGATAGACGCCTTTAGAGAAGAACCCAACTTTATATGCTTTTATTTATCGGTGAACAAAGGTTTAAATGATGTAGATTTGTTTCGAGTCAAGTTAAGTTGCCACTTGCACTGCCAAAAAATGTATCTCATGTAGCTTGACAAATTAAACTTTATGAAATGTTAAGGGAAATCAAGGTGCATTTATGGAAATAATACCTTCTATTTATATTGTATCCTTTTCTATTTATGTATCCCCTCTTGAACTAAATTTTCTAATAATAAACATTAACAAATGATACCTGAATAAAAGGGTTTTATACTAGTAGTAGATGCATGTCCCTTCCCCATATGTAAATGATGGACATTATTATATATGACTAGATTGTCCTTAAACATACGAGTTGATGATTATGCTATCACTGTTCACATCACTGTGACAGGAAGATGTCAGTTCATTCTTTATAGTCTTATAGTAACCCTTTGGTGGTAATAAGTCAATTATGTGTCAGTGTTCTATATGTAATACCTTCTCCTTAATAGAGTCCCACCTATGATAGACTTCTATATCAAGGCTTGCCTTTTGTGCAGTGGATGCATTCACACAATTAGGGGTCTGTTCCATGATTGTGGGTGGAAATGTAAAGTTAATTTAGGCTAATGGCCTAACCTTTTATAACACATAGTATCAAACAATTTTTTTTATAAGACATAGACTGTATTGCACATTCATTTTCCCATATTTATTCCTTATCATCAACATAAACTCCATATCCCTTAGTTAGATTATGGTCAACGTTAATACCTTTTGAGCTATGATTTCATTCGTTAAGCTAGGCATTGCTACATACCTAATAATTTATTCAACAATATAAGCGTTAAAGTGGAATTCAATTTTATAAAAATATGTACTCAAAGTTCCACCAAAAATTTCATAAAATTGTACTTATAAGCACCTTCATGGAACCAATGGTTGAAGATTTCAACTTCTTCCTTATGTTTTCCGATCCACCGTCATAAAAAGATAGGATGTAGGTAACTATGATTTCAGATCCATGCCTAGATACAAAATTTATATGTTTTGCAAAATGTTTAATAACCAATACACATATAGAAAAATATAGGCAATACCATAACACATTGATGTTTGTAGCCCACTTGCCTTAAATTTCCCAAACTTTTTTCCCAGTTTAATATGTTAGATGTATGAATTCCATAGATGATGAAATTAATGAGGATGTATCTAACACACCATTAATGGTGTAACATAACTACCTTTGGATGTTGTTATCCTATTAGAGTTCATGGCGGTGAGAAACTTTCTAGTGTGTTTATATAGATGGGATAGGATATAATGATCCCACCCAAGATCATCACAGTCTTTGATGTTGGTGATGATGGCAAGCACCTACCTACTCATACAGACTAAGTCACTAGGGTAGAGAAAGACACCTAGCACATATAGTAAAAAGTTTTTTTGAAATATTCCTTTTATTTCCTTGTTTAAAAAGTGGTATAGAACTAAGTTAACCAAAATTTTTACCCTTGATTTCCTATTCCCATAGAAAAAACTCAAGGCGATAGTGATTTACTGTTGTGAGCACTATGTTATTCTATATTATTCCTATTTGGATCTTCCAGAGTCCACCCTTTAATGGCGTCATATATTTTTTCCACCATATCTTCCTTGATAGTTAGCTTTAGCTCTTCATGTTAAATCAAGTGTATAACTAGTAGCATAAGTCAATATTAAGTTCAAAATTTTCCATTCTATGCATTTCTTCGAATCTAATTTTTGTTAGTCATAATAGCTATTGTAAGTTCAAATGTTGAGTAACGTCAAACACCATCTCTAACAAGTAGTTAATTAAACTTTTTTTATTATTTAAGGGAACAAAATGACAATATGTTAGACAAATTTAATGTAAAGCACCCCTACCCCTAAGCAAGGCCTTTTCCCCTATACCCAATGATCATCCCTATTTCTTAGGGAGGTTTAATTAGGAGAGAGTGAAAATAAAATAGGAATAGAAGTTATGTGGAACCCAAAAATAATGCAATAATCCTTATTTATTTATTCATATTCTCTCTAATGAAGGCAATGCTGCATGTGATACTAAAACAAAATATGGAGTTTACTAAGGGCATAATTATAGTTGTTGTGTCAAGTGATAATGACCAAAATTGGAGTGAAACTATGGTGTATACACATTCACCAAAAGAAACCTGTTGGTTAAAAATATGGTGAAAGCAAAATAGCAAGTTCAATATCGCTAAAGGTTATTTTGTAATAAGCCATCATAACAAAAAAAAAGGCTAAGGAAAAGATAACTCATAAGTACAGTATACAACAAGGGTCAATATTTTTTAATGACATAGTATTTATAATGCAAATATTATACGATGTTATTTACATATGAAACAAGTTTATGTTGGCTAAATATAAAGATAGAACAAAAATTTTATAGAACACATCAACAATCAATTCCAAGGAAGACTTCAGATAATAGCATCAAAGACGTGGATTTCAAAATTTTAATTGGTTGGGTAACTTAACTTTAGTCCTAAATGTGTTAAATATAACTTCTATAGCAAGCTAGTCTGCTTCAATAAAGTATTTAGCGTTGAAATGACTTCTCTGTCTTGACAGTTGACAAATGAAAATGACACTAACATATGGATTTGGAAATTATACAAAAGAAGACCCCTTGAGTTGGTAGTATGTAACGTATTAAAATTTACAATATCTGATTTAAAAAGTACATGTAATATCATAATGTTTAATTGAAGCAGTGTATGTGACAATGGGTACCAACTATTAGCTTAATCATGTCAACTTAGACTTTTGCATTACATTTCTGAGGCTATTTATATTGGATCACATGTAAAAAATCTAGCCTTTGATGTTATGGCTTATTGTATAGATCAAGTGGCTATACATCCCCTTAATTCTATATTACTTCTATATAAGCAATAGATGTTATTATCTTAGATACAAGTGCTTTAACCACTTAGTTGGTAAGTGAAGATGTGTTTTGGCAGTTATGTTTTGAATTGTTTCCATCTAATTTTTTCTATGGATTATAGTAGAGAAAAAGGAAATAGTATGGCCCATTACCTTTTTTCACTTGTATTTTTATTGCTAAGTTAGCTTACATTATGTGTTAGCCGTTGTAAGTCACGTTGGTTCTCTTACAATTGACAAGCATGTCATTTTATAATAGAATTGTGCCTTGATTCCAAGGATATATCTTTTGATTTGTTGTAAAGTCTCTGGCATCAGGTCAATGGCTTGTGTTTTTGTAAGTTAGAACTAAAGATAAGTACGTCATGGGCATATAGGAATCTTGGGAAAAGGTTGTATGGCTTTTTAAAGTTTAGGGTATAACTCAAATACACTTCTTTATAGGCCATTATTTTGACATTTCAACTATTAGTAAAATCCATTCTATGGCTTCTTGTAGGAGAGACAAAGCTACAAGTATTTTCAATGAATTGATGAAGAGTTTACGGGTAGGATCATCGAAGTAATCAAGAAGCTATAGGAGAGCAACACTATACTAGCCTCAACACAACAGCTTGATGCAAAATTCTACTTAAAAAGGATTACATGTGTTCTTTTCCTTTCATGGTCTTTGATGTGCTTTTCATTCAGCATCATTGTCAATGAAAAATGACTTTGATTAAGAAGTGAATAAGAATGAAGTCTAAAATCACCTTGAAACACTTATATCATTTACTTTTGAATGGAATTTCTTTAGTAATTTTTAGATTCCTAAAAATAAGTTTAAGTCTATAAGTTTCCCTAAACATTAAAAGATTGTAATGGTAGATAGCTTGGGCATTATTCTGTAAAAGTTTGATCCAATCAGTAAACCATTGTGATGGTTATGGTTTATTATGAAGTCTCATTATGTGTTGATAATGTCATTTAAGTGCAACACCACCTCATTAACAATGTTGTGGTATACACATTGAAATTCACATACACTACATGACAAGAAACATAATTAATATATGTCATTACGTTAACCTTAAAAAATCCTGAAAAATCATAAGGAAGTAGTAACATATATCTAACTCTTTAAATTTTTATGTTTAGATGACTATGCCATAGTGAAAATTTGAAAACACTATGTTCCTAGAAATTTGACAAATTTAAGTTACTTGTATTAGAGGAATTGTAGGGAACTGTAAAACTAGTCAAAATTTATATGTAGTAATTAAAGAGACGTTTAATATATTATAATTTTTAAGAGGTTATGGTTTTAAATTGCTTTAGTTATAAAATTTAAATTTATTTGAGATAATAATGGGTTCAAATATTTATGTTTGCATTGAATTCAAAGTTGTCACCTTTCTAACCTAAGACATGTTTAATTTTAGGGCTCTCTTAATTCATCAGTGCTACTTGCAATATAGTTTCTATAAATATAAATATTACCAAGTGTGTATCTTAATTACAAATTTTTTTTAAATGTAATTAGCCTGTTCAGACATGGAGTCTAAGCTTTAAGCATGATTGCCTTTTTGTTTAGGTGAAGTGCATGCTTGAATAGTAATTCAATAAAAGATTTCTCTAGAACATTCATCTTTACACATAACAAAAATTTCCATATCAAGGCATACTCCGCGTTAATGTGAAAATTTTTTATCACAATCTTAACTGAGCCTCTATTTTACACTTAAGGAAACCATGTCAACTATCAAATTCTAAAATTGTCTACACTACACCTAATGAAAAATCTGTTATCATAATCTTAACTAAGCCTTTAATTTGCACCTAAGGAAACCATGTCAACTATCAAATTCTAAAATTTTTCAACCTCAATAAGTAAGCAAACTCCATTTCCGTTCACATGTTCTAGATGATTTTCTTGGAATTGCATCTTTGAATCTAAGACACAAAACATTAAGGTTATGATCTCGTATACATCGATGGGAAATATTTAACAAACCTAAAGAGACTAGCTAAAAGATCTCCAATAATTATGATGACAAACTTAATCAAATAACTTATAAGCTCAAAATATTAGAATCAAATTGGGGCTCATCATTCTCTATAAATAGTGCCCTAGAAAAGATAGTGAGACTAGCTCCTTATAAGTCTTGCCAATTAAAAGCAATATGTAGCTCTTACTAGCTAGGCTAGTATATATGGACAATTCCATAGTGTAGGGATAATTATAATATATCTTAATCTATGCTAATGACTGGTTAACTTAGGCAAGCAATTATACACCTTGTTATGTTGTCCTTGTACTTGAAATACATACATAAGTTATTATTTCCACTATTTCATCACAATGATATAAAGTCCTTATCCATGCATTAGGTATTATAAATGTCATATAGAAATGATATAACAAAATATGTACAATTGACACCATAAAATCATTTTTCTTTTCCATCATCACTTGATTGCCATAAATATCTTGAAACCATCATCGAAGAAAACACACCATTAGAACTTACCTATGTTGGCCTAATCAACACAAGGAACCGAATCATTCTTTATAAAAATTACAGGAGAAGCTGACATATCTATATTTGTATTGTATGGTGATACTTGAAGTCATCCAATTCTGACCACATCCTTCCAATAGGCAATAACAATCGATCTTCTTGTTTCTTAACAAAACAAAATGTTAGATTTGTATGGCATCTAAGAGGGGGTGAATTAGGTTTTAAAACAATTTTGTAAAATAAGATGAAAAGAATGTAGAAGTTTGTAACTAATTATACAATCAGGTAATCAACTCAATAATATAAATGCATGAAAACTAAAGAGTAAGGGAAGAAGAGATATACCAGATTTATACTAATTCAGAGCTGACCACTTACTCATATGTCTAGTTCTTAACACTACTTATTGAGATGATTATACTAAATCAACAAAAAGTACAATGTTCGAACTTACAATCCTTAGGCTCAAGGATAACCTTTCACTCAATTCTTTTGCCTACACTCAAGAATAACCTCTCAATAACTTCAAGAACAATTCTACAAGAATCATTTTTCACTCACTTTTACTTGGTGTATAAAAGAGGCCTAAATGAATGCATAAAAATAGCTTGCCTCAAAACCACCACTAAATACACAACAAAACTTTTTATAAGGAATAGATGGAAAGATACGTATAAAAACAATGCTAATGACTCATATATTCTATATCAGAAACTATTGTGAGACCCTTATATAACTTTGATAAAACTCTTATTGTTAAAACATGAATAAAACTTTTATTTATACTCAATAATCAACCATATATCCATTTTCTAAGAATCATTATATCCGTTGCCTAACGGATAATTTAACGTTAAATTGGATCAATTTTCTTACTGGTGTATAATTTGTCTAACCCAGATTTTTCTCTTTATTTTCTCAAGGTTTGGTCGACCTATAGGTAAGGTTTGGTCAATTGATTTACCAAAAACTGGTACTTGGTCGATAATTCTTCACCATTTAGTTGACATATAGACAAAAGGCTAATATTCAGTCGACTGATCTAATTAGATCAACAAAAACCCAATACTTTAGCCCAAACTCATTGTAACCTTAAAACCCAACGCCAGCAAAAAGATTAAACCCAAATTACTTAAGTTAATTTTTTAAAAAATTGTCTTACTAATTGTATAACTTAATGTAATCTTAATCAGTTAAATCAATCATCAAGAGGATATAATCATATTAAACATATAAACCTCTTGATTATGAATCTATATGCATATTTAAAGACATGTATGCATGAATGAGCATACAAAAAGGCCTCTAAAATTACCAAATAAAATTAAGCATATTTTACACTAAAAATAACATAAGTAAACCTATTTTGAACTAGTTTCCTTCTTTAAACTTTAAGTTTTCATAAAATTCCATTTTCCATTTTGAGACTCTTTATATATGTTCTTCAATTCCATCTCAAGACTCCTTAAGCAATCACACTTAAACTTTATTCAACCTATCTTTCAAAACATACTTAGAACACATCATTAGAAATAAGGCTTGGTTTTTCATTAAAAAAATAAGGTGGAACCTACTTTAGTTCAACACAAACCAATTTGATGTGGACATGAGTGTACTCAAATAAGTTTCAAAAAGGTAAAGAGGCGTAATAATTTCTTAGACGGAATTACCATAATCTTCTAACTATCTTCCAACTAGTGTAACCATATAGTTATTGTCAAACATGAGTGACTGGTTGTCACTAGCATAAACTTCAATGACCTTTAACCCTAAAACCTTAGCATCATGACCAAAGAAGACTAGTTTTCACCTACAATAATCTAGTGTAGATCATGGTAAAAGCAGCATTTGTTGGAAACCCAAATATTTTCCACCCCAGTGGGGACATTGACTTTGATATAATATTGTAGGAAACAAGATTAGTAAGAAGATCTAAAAACTTTATCTACATATGACCAAAACTAGTTCAAGAGCATGAAGATATATTGGGGTAGCATTTCCTCCTTTGCTTATCACTATATAACGCATGTATAAAATATAGCAACCATATAATGGCTACAACTAGGTGACTATGGTTAATATACTTTGCATACTATAAATCTAGGCTGCCACTACCTTTGGGGATAAGTAGTTCATTAGGACATTATTGTTGGATTTTTAAACCCATATAATTTGGCCCATCAACAAAACATACAAACCCTAAACGAGGCTAGTATCTGCCCCCATTATATCCATTACATGCTAATGCTAATCACCTAAAAAGCAAGCATTTCTAACATTTCTCACGCATGATTTAAGCTTAACCCTCGACCTTGATTACTTAAATGTCATCATAGTCAGGTTGTTGAACCAAGGGAGGTTCCACCTTATTTTGATGATGACAAAAATATTATATTATAATGTTATATTTAAGTGTATTGAAAGTTAGGTGTTTGAAAGAAGTTCGAGTATATTATATAAGGAGTCTCGGAGGTTAATTGAAAGTCATGAAGCTTGTATATGAAAGTCTCATACCATTTAAAGAAATGAACTGGTTTTAATATAGGTTTTCTATGTAATTTGTATTGTAATGTTAATCCAATGGTAGTTCCATTTTATTTTGGTAATGACAAAACAATTTCTATTACTAACGTATATATTTTAAGTGTGTTTGAAAGATAGGATGGAATGACCGATCAAATAGTCTTGAAGAATCACATGAATATTCAAAGCTTGAAAAAGAAGTTTTAAGAACGAGTTTATTTTGGCTTATTTAGTGTAAATTGTACTTGTTTTCAATTTGATATTTTCAAAAGGCCTTTATTTAATTGTTCATGCATACATGTTTTAGAATATGCATATAGGTGCATAATCAAGAGGTATTATGTGTTTTTTATATGCTTGCATCTCTTGATATATGTTTAATTTAGTTAGAAAAATAAGCATAAAGTATTAAAGATAAGTTAAAAACTTGTTTGATTGTATGGGTGTTTGGTTGTCTATGTATAAATGTCTTTAACATTTATTTAGCTGTTTAGTTCTATGGTCGGTCGACCAAACAAAATAGTCAGTTGACCAAATGATCTACTTGGTTGATCGAGTACTTGACAAGAGCTTATCAATCGACCGAATGAATGGATCAGTCGACCGAACATAGTCACAAAGACCTATAGGTTGATCGAACCAAGAGATCAGTCGACCTAATGTTCAAAATTTTCCAAAGTCAAGAGAAAATTGTAACGTTGTACAACGGGTAAATCATTTATGATTTTTATTCGTTGGACAAATGGTAATATTACCATTTGACCAACAGATTTATCATACTTTGTGATGTATAAATAGGTTTATGTATTATGTGTGTGTATATGGTTGAGATACAGAAAGTGGAGAGTTATTATACTGTTTTAAAGTCTTACAAAGCATTTTGTTAACGGTTAATTACTTGAAAGGTTTTAATTAATTTATTGTGTGTGTGTGATTTTTTAGAAAGATGATCAATTATTTTTTGGTGCATTCATTTATAAGCCTCTTGTGTTTATCAAGTAAAGTTCCTTTCAATTGAATCGAGTGATTGTGAAGTTATTCTTAAGCCTATAAAAAGGAAACGAGTAAAAGGTTTTCCTTTAACTTATGAAAAAGGATTGTATCTGTCTTTGATTATTGTTATAAAAACGAAAGCTCAAAATTGGTGTTAAGGACTGGATTAGGAGCAAGTGGATAGCTCAACATTGGTGTTGAGGACTGGATTAGGAGCAAGTGGATTAGTTTTGAATTATATTATCTGATTGCTTGTTTAGAAAAATTTGTTTAAGCTTCCATAATTGTTTAGTAAGAAATTTAATACACTAATTCACCCCTTCTTAGTGTTATATTTATCCTAACAATTAGTATTAGAGCAGGTCTCACAAGTAGAAGGTCACAATACACATAAAGTACCTTATTTTGATGGAAACAATTATTAGAATAAGGCATTTTTTTAGAAGTAAAAGTGTATACTTATGGTTATGTGTTTCTCAAAAGACTAGTTTACCTTAAAGATGGTCAGAAATGAAATAGTGCTCAAGGATGACCATAAGCTAAATTCTGAAGCAAAGGGGCCAGTATCTTTAAACAGTCGTGCTATGCATGTTTTATTTTGTGCACTAAGTCTAGAAGAATTTAACATAGCCATGTGTGAATCTGATTATAATATTTGGCACACATTAGAAATCACACATGAAAGCATAAATCAGGTCAAAGAAACTAAAATTAGCATGCTTGCACATCAATTTAAATTATTTAAAATTACTTATGATGAAAATATCTCTTCGATGTATGCTCGATTCAATAACATCATTAGTGCTTTAAAGGATCTAGGTAAGACCTATTCCAATATTGAGTTTACTAGGAAAATCCGCAAGTCTCTACCAAAGCCTTGCGAGCCCAAAGTGGCAGCAATACAAAAAGCAAAAGATCTTAATATCTTGTCACTCGAAGACTTGATCGTTTCTCTTCTCATAGAAGAAATGGTGCTGAATGATGCTCAAGAAGAAAATGCACCCAAAAGAAAAACATTGCCTTTAAGGAAACAAAGAAGGATGAAAGGGAAAACGAAGAATCATCTTATGGAAGTGAAGAAGAAGAATCTGTCACTTTCATCACCAAGGAGCTAAGGAAACTTATTCCAAGGAAAAATCCTATTCGCAAAGGTAATTTCTTTTCAAAAGCTTCTAATATAACATGTTTTGAGTGTAATGAAAAAGGGTACTTCAGGTCAGATTGTCTACACCTATGAGAAAGCGAAAAGCAAGAAAAGAAAGAAAGGAATGATAAGAGGAGTTTCAAGAAGAAAGCTCTTAAAGTGGGATGGGATGAGTCTAGTGGATCCGAAGAAGAAGAGATAGCAACTATGCGTTGCATGGACCAAGATGAGGTAAGTACTCCTAAATCAAATGATAAAGTTGAAGTCGAATACACATATGATGAGTTGCTTGAGTTTGTAGGAGATTTGGCTAAGAAAAAGAAGGTACTTCATGATAAAAACCTAGAGTCCATGAAAATAATAGATGAGTACAAATTAGAAATTGATAATCTTAAAAAATATTTAGATTCAATGTCTAAGGATAATAATGAATTATTGAATGAAAACTTCACTTCAAAGAAAGAAGTAGAATCACTTAAAGAAACAGTATCCAAGGTTACTAAAGGTAAAGAAAATTTTGAAACTAAGTTAAGTGTGCAAAAGGCAAGGAATGGCCAAGGGTGGTTCTACCTTATTTTGGTAATGAAAAAATAATTTATTTTACTAATATATATGTTTTAAGTATGTTTGAAAGATAGGTTGGAATGACCGATCAAAGAGTCTTGAAGAAGAAATTGAAGATTTATATGAAGACTCAAAGTTTGAAGAAGAATTTTTTAGAACAAGATTATTTTGGCTTATTTAGTGTAAATTGTACTTTTTTCACTTTGATATTTTCAAGAGGCCTTTATTTAATTGTTCATGCATACAGGTTTTAGAATATGCATATAGGTACATAATCAAGAGGTATTATGTGTTTTTTATATGATTGCATCTCTTGATATATGTTTAATTTGGTTAGAAAAATATGCAAAAGTATTAAAGATAAGTTAAAGACTCATTTGGTTGTATGGTTGTTTGGTTGTCTATGTATAAATGTCTTTAACACTTATTCGGTTGTTTATTTCTAAGGTCGGTCAACTGAATAAAAAAGATCGATCGACCAAATGATCTGTTTAATCGACCGAATACTTGACAAGAGCTTATCGGTCGATCGAATGAATGGATCAGTCAACCGCATACAGTCACAAAAATCTATCGGTTGACCGAACCAAGAGATTGGTCAACTTAATTTTAAAAAGTTTCCAGAGTCAAGAGAGAATTTTAACGTTGTACAATGGGTAAATCATTTATGATTTGTTTTCATTGGTCAAACGTTGGACAAACGGTAATATTATCGTTTAACCAACGAATTTATCATACTTTGTGATGTATAAATAGGTTCATGTATTATGTGTGTGTATACGATTGAGATATAGAAAGTGGAGAGTGATTATATTATTTTAAAGTCTTACAAGGCATTTTTTTTAACGGTTGATTACTTAAAAGGTTTTAAGTAATTTTTTGTATGTGGGATTTTTTAGAAAGATGATCAATTATTTTTTTGGTTAATTCATTCATAAGCCTCTTATGTTTATCAAGTGAAGTACTTTTCAATTGAATCAAGTGATCATAAGGTTACTCTTAAGCCTAGGAAAAAGAAATAAGTGAAAGATTTTTCCTTTAGCCTGTGAAAAAGGATTATAACTGTAATTTTGATTATTGTTATAAGAATGAAAGCTCAACAGTGGTATTGGGGACTGGATTAGGAGCAAGCGGATAGCTCCGAATCAGGATAAATCAAGGTGTAAACTCTCCTCTCTTTATCTTTAGTTTTGCATTTATATTATTTGATTGCTTGTTTAAATAAATTTGTTTAAGCTTCCGCAATTGTTTAGTAAGAATATATAATCCCTTTTTGCTCTTTTGGCC
>JAOXYD010202799.1:0-21683 GCA_028565735.1 Pinacopodium congolense
AAGGATCTCAGAAACAAGTGATAGTGAGATAGAAGACGGGAACATTATAAGAAAAAAGCTTCAGACTAGTCCTCATCAATCTGCTTCAGTTAGCAGTTATAGCTTAGGAAAACAAACGTTAAGTTCAATACATAGTGCAAATATTCATTGCATTGAATCAACACACAAGAATTCACAAATAGTTCAAACAACAAATCATAAAAAAAGTATAGCCACTCATAGTATAAATAAGTTCAATAATATCCATTTTTTCCATCAAATAGAACATAATTAGATTAATAAAATAAATAAACATAAAAATTGATTTCTTCCCTTCTACTATGTAGTTGGAAAATTAGAGCTTTGGATGATTAATCTTTAGTGACCCCTCGTTGCACCCTATTTCTCTTTGTTTCTTAATGGCCAAAATGTTCCCAAATGTTTCTTTGCCCCTCTGCCTCATTTGCCTAGGGCTTTGGGCCCCCTTTTATATGTCCTAAGTTGTCACATGTCTATTTGATCTTAGCCACATTTGTGGCTTGAAGTTGCGTGCGTGGCTAATATTTTTACTTGAAATCACTGGGTGGAGTGCTAGATTGTGCCTATGGCAAAAAGCCACGAATATCGAGAATTGAAATGGAGGGTCATGCCTATGTCTTACGTGGGGGGGAGGGGGGAAGAAAAGGTGTGATGCTTCTTGCTTAATGCCGCAAGTGTGGGGGTTCTTATAGAGGTGACAACTTTTTCGGTCTTTAACACTCTTGTGTCTTTTGGCTATAACTTCTTCTCCGGACGACCGATTGACTTGAAATTTAAATAGCAATCTCTCGACATGCGGCTTTCACTCCTATGAAATTTCATGGATATTTAAGCTTTACAAGTATGCCTAATTGCTCATCCACTTCACCTGAACCATATCTAATGCTAAATTTCTGCTACCTGAATATCTAACCACCAAACTATATCAATCAGTTCCTCATATAAGCTAAAATTTTTCCTTTAAATACTAATTAATACAAAGAAACAATAAAAAACCTAAAATATAGTTAAAAAGATCTCGAAGATGAAACTAACTACGGTTAAACATAAAAAGAATTCTTAAAACATCTAAAAATAACCTAGAAACATAATACAAAAACGCACTTATCAAACTTCTCGTAATTAAACCTTTACCTGTCCTTAAGCAAAATCAAACACAATCATTACATTCTATCAATTCTTTTGCACAAAGATTAAGAGCGTGAAATCATTCAAACTTTGGCCAAATCGAATTTCAAACTACTACATAAATCAGAACTAGTTTTCATCAATACATATAAATAAACTCAACTTATGATACTATAACTCAAAGGCAAGCATAAACTCACAATGGATTTTCTTCATAGGATTCACCCATTTCAATAAAGTGTGTAAATGTTAGTGTTTTACTCAATAGTCCCTATAGGAAATTGTACTTCAATAAGCTTAAAAATACACCAATTCTCTTCCACACCAATTACATGCTACAAAGACTGAAAAGGACTTTTGATTAAGGTTTTAATGGGGTTAAGGTTAAGGTAGGTCAAAAAGGGATTAAGGTGTTCTTCACAAGCATTCATAAAGTACTAACTGTATAAAGGGACAACAAATTATTTCTAAGAAATGCATGTAAATAGCTAACTACTCGACACTTATTATTCCTACTATGAGTGATTCTTCTCTTTTTTTAAAATTTTTTGATTTTTTTGTTCTTTTCTTTCTTCCTTCTGTATAATAAAGACAAAATTGTAACCAATATCAGTTTCTAAATCCAAGGTGTTCTATGAGTAGAAGTATTGAATACTGCTCAAAGCATCTAAGAAAAAAATGTAACCCAAAAGTCCCAAACTAATGTTTACTTAGCACTTTATTAAACTTGTGAGAATATAAGGCTAATGGATTTAATGGTTTTAAATATATATATATATGGTGTTTACTTCAAGAAACAAAGGGTTAAAGGCTTAAAGGGGTTTTTAAGAGATAATGACAGAAGTTGGTCATTTAAACTAAGGGTTAAAAGAAAGTGGGCCTTACTCATTTTCATCTAGCATGCATAAAGTAGATTCAAACTGATTCATAGAAAGTTATGAAGGTAATCACCTAAGGAAGTATCACACACACAATAAATTGAAATAACTTTCAATGTTGTCATATAGTCTCAATTGAAAATCCATCATGTTTCTATGCATTACATAATCACTTAAGCATCAATTTTTGAATAAGATTATGCAACCAACTACTTTAGTAAATCAACATGATTCACCTTCTATTTAAGTGGCCTAATTCGAATTCAAGCATATAACTTATATCCATTCCAACTACACTGATATAATTCCAAGGTAAAACATTCATCACAAAGATTCAAGTGCAAAGAAATTGGCAAACCTTATATGACATGCAAAATGAAAAGAAAACAAAATGATTAATGCTACCTCCCCGCACTTGAGCAGCACATTGTCCTCAATTTTCAAGGGACATATTGAATTATGAAACACAAAATCAAGAATAGGATTAGAAGAGATTAAGGCTAAGAAGGGCTTATGATGGTGGGTACATTTTAAGTGGTGCATTCCTTCCTTGATTCCATGGCAAAGAAAATCTCCTTCCTTCATTGGTCCCCTGTCAGGCTATGATTCACAACAAACCTTCTAACAATAATCAAGTCAACTAAACATCAAGAGATTAAATGGAAAAAAAAGTTAAAGATTAATCAAAATGAAAATCAAATCAAGCATACAAAGATTAACAAAGACAAGAAAACCAAAATAAACATGCTAAGTTAAAGTAATTAGCTTGACCCTTACCAATTCAATCATTCAATAGAATAAAAGGGAAGAAGTCACTCCCTTTTCTTTTGAAGGAAAGTATCCAATATACCACTTGTCGTGATGCACAATAGTCTTGAGTGTTTTTCATTTAGAGTTTTCTGCCTTCAAAGTTCCATGGTTTTAAACTTGAAAAACTTTTATTGTTCCTCTCACTAAATCTTAAGTTTAATTGGAGTCAATTTCAATTGTGCTCTAAGCCTCTTCTTCCTTAGCTTAACTATCCTCTTCTCTTATTCCAAAATTACATCATTACGAATACTAGTGGGTAGTGGTTTTCCCTTATCTAATAAACTATACTCAATATGTGAAGGTAAGGATTATAACTTAAGCATTGATGGTGTCCCTAAAGAGAATAGAGTATAGGCATTTTTCATAAAGTTTCTCGATTCAAACACTCACGCAAATCCTCCTTCTTTCTAACTTCTCCATCATCTTGCAAATTTACCTTTCCCTCATACTTTATCTAAGATTCTTTTCCACACTCATCAATCACATCTACTTTCATGTAATCATTTCTTTTTACCAAACTTTTCAACCTCTTACTTATATTAAATGCTACTTTCTCATCACCAATACGAAGGAATAATTTTCCACCATCTACATCAATCAATGCCCTTTTGGTGTTCAAGAATGGTCCACTAAGGATCAATGGACAACTTCAATCCTCCTTAGAATGAAGCACCATAAAGTCAACTAGAATGATAAATTTATCCACTTTCACTGGCACATTTTCCACCAATCCGAATGGCTTCCTTATTGTTTGATTCGCTAATTGGATGAGCATAGAAGTTGGATTCACCTCACCTAGCCCTAATTTCCTAAAAATAAACAAAGGCATCAAGTTAATATTTGCTCCTAAATTACACAAACAATTTGAAAACTCCAAATTTCCAATAACACATGGTAGAGTAAAACTCCCCGAATCTTGTAATTTGGATGGAATATGGCTAGTGATGATTGAATTTCAACTTCTTGTCAATACTATTCTTTGGTTATCTTCCCAAGTGCACATGTTAGTCAGGATACCCGTTAAAAATTTTGCATACTTGGGCATCTTCTTTAACGCCTCTACAAGTGGCAAAAAGATATGTAACTTCTTCAATTTCTCTAAGAACTTGGAAACTGGAGCATCCATTGAGTTTCGATGAAGTCTTTATAGGTAGGGGATCTCTAGCTTGTATGGGGGTGGTGGGATCTAGGGCTTCTGCTCCTCCTTCTCTTCTTCCTACTCTTTACTATCCTCCTTTGAGCTTTCAGCCTTCTCCATTGGCTCCTCAAGATCTTGCCTAATGATAACTTTGATGGCCTTTAACTGCTCCCTAGGATTAGCCTTGATGGTAGGCTATCTATACTTCTAGAAGATAAAACATATCTAGTTGACCTACCTAAATCTCCAAGTGGTAGATGTAAGATGCATGGTCTTCATTATTTAATCGAAATTTTATTCCATCCTCTTTTGGCTTCCTATACTGGCTTGTAAACATCCTCTTCTAGTCCTCTTTTTGTCTTAACAATTTGGAGCCCAAGATATCTATCAACTTATCCATTTTGTTCTCCAAAGATCCAAGTTGTTCTAGTTGAAAACTGAGGGGTACTTATGCTCTCACTTAATCAACTATATTGCTAGTATTCCAAGAAAAATTTGGGTTTTTTTCCACTTCGAATCATAAGTAATGGAATAAGGATTGTTACCACTTGTTGGTGCCTCCATGTAGCTTGCTTGCTCAAATCCACATGACTCCATCAAAAAGTAATCAGTTGTGTGATGGTTGTCCTGCCCACATAATTTGCATCTAAGTTGCATAGTTTTAATAGAAGAGGAAGATGTACCTTTAAAGTTATTTAATTGCTTGGTGAGGGCTGAAATTTTTGCTTGAAGAGCCGTCACCATGTCAATCAAAATCATCCCTTTTTTCTCCTTGAATCTACTCTTCTCATTAGACCACATGCAGCTGTTGCTCTCTAACTCTTCCAAAAGTTCATGAATTGTACCTATAATTTTACTCATCAATGACCCTCCTTCAACTACATCAATGAATCCTTTAGTACTGTGACTAACCCCATTGTAGAACAATTGTAAAAGGAAATCCCTTGGAAGATTGTGGTGAGGAAAATTTCTTTGTAATTCTTTAAATTTATCCCAAGATTCATACAATGGCATCCCATCACTCTGTTGAAGATTAGTCATCTCCTTGATGATTCTTGTTGTCTTGGTTAAGGGGAAGTACTTAGTAAGAAATGCTTGGGCTAGCTGCTCCTTAGTAGTGATCTGCCCTGAACTTAGTGAGATATACCATGCCTTTGCCCAATCACTCATGGGAAAAGTTCTTGAATATTTCTTAAATATTTCTTTTCCCCTTTGCCTCCTTTTCCTAGGGTTTTGTGCCTCTTTTATATGACCCAAGTTGCCACTTGTCTATTTGATGTTAGACATATATATACCTTGAAGTCATGTTTATGGATAATATTTTTACTTGAAATCACTGGGTGGAGTGCTAGACCACGCTTGTTGTACTGAGCCACAAACATGGGGACTTCAAATGGAGGGCCACGCTTGTGACTTCAAATAAAGTGTAAGGACTTGAAATGTAGGGCCACGCTTATAGCTTAGTGCCATAACCGTGGGGAGTGGGGGAACAAAAAGTTCCATGCTTGTGACCTGGTGCCATAGGCATAGGGGTTCTTTCCATGTTTATTATCATTTTTAAACACTCCCACCCCTATGGCACCATGACATAGGAATGAGGTTTCTTTTAGAGGTGTCAAAATTTCCAAATTTTGACACTATTCAGTCTTTTGACTATAACTTTTTCTTCAAACCTCAGATTAACTTGAAATTTGAATGAAACCTTGTTAAAATGTTTCTTTCACTATCCATAAAATTTTATGGCCATCTGAGCTCTACAAGTATGCCTAATGGCTCATCCATGTCACCTGAACTACATCTAATGCTGAATTTCTACTACCTGAATATCCAACAACCAAACTGTATCAATCCTTTCCTTAAATAAGCTCAAAATTTTCCTTTAAACACTAAATAATACAAAAAAAACAATTAAACACCTAAATGATAATGGAAAAGATGCAGAAGATGAAACTAACTAGGTTTAAAGCACAAAAAACATATTTAAATTACCTAAAAATAACCTAGAAATATAATTCAAAAACACACTTATCAAAGTGTGGGGAGCCTTCCAAGCAATAATGAGTCTAGTCTAAGGGAACAATTGAATGCCATCAAAGTTATAATTGTACAAGATCTATAGAAGCCAATGGAGAAGTTTGAGAATGTTAGAAGAGAGAGCTAAGAGAAAGAGTAGGGAGACAAAAAATAATAAGAGGAGGATGAGGAGAATTCATATGTGCCACCACCACTATATAAGTTAAGGATCCTCTATCCACAAAGACTTAGGAAAAATCAGATAGATGCACAAGCTTTTAAGTTCTATGAAAAAGTGTAAAAATTGCCATTTGTTAAAGTGTTAAAGAAAATGTCCTAGTAGGCTAAGTTTTTACTAGATATCCTCATTAACAAATGTACTACATAGGACAATGAAATGGTTACATTGATAGGAAATTGTAGTTCAATTATCAACAACGACATGCCATCCAAGCTATAAGATTTAGGGTGTTTTACTAAACTTTGTATTGTTGGTAACTTGGAATTTTCTGCATGCTTGTGTGAATTATGAGCAAGTGTTAACTTAGCACCTTTATCTATTTTCAAGAAATTAAAGCTAGGTGAGGCGAAGCCAATTTCCATGCTCATGCAATTGGTGGATCAAATAATAAGGAAGCCATTCAAATTGGTGTAAGATGTGCTAATGAAGGTGGATAAATTCTTCATTCTAATTGATTTCCTGGTGCTTAACTTTGAAGAGGATATAAACTACCCTCAGATCCTTTGTAGAACTTTCTTGAACACCAAAAGGGTGTTGATTAATGTGAATGGTAGAAAATTAGTCCTTCGCATTGGAGATGAGCTTGTAGCATTTATCATGGACAAGATATTGAGAAATCCTGAAAACAATTGGTGCTTACATGAAGATTGAGGTAGTTTGTGTGTGTTCAAAGAAGTAAGAGGTGAAGCATAAGGGAAAGGTCATCACTGCATAATCTAAATTAATGGTAGAATTCTTCACAATGGTTCATGATAATACTCGTATGGACACATTTTGGTTTTCTCTAGATGGTCAAGTCTGTAACTTAGATTATGCAGTGATCAGTCTTTATGTGAATTTTCTAACACCAAATTACTTGAAAACTATATAAGTTTGACGTGGACCAATATTGGAAGAAAAATAAAGGTGAATCTCACTTCAATTATAGGCATTCACCCAACACATTTATTTAGTGCATCAAGCACTTATTGCTTCACCAGTTTCTGTGCTTAATTATTTTTAGCAAAACATAAAGTAACAAGTGTTTAACTAAAGAACTTTTCCTTTCTTATGGTGTATGCATCATAAACTAAAAATTAACACATATTATAGGATTTTTCAGTCTATTATTACACAGTCACAAAATAAAGAACTTATTTTGGTACGGGATTTCTCATCACTACTTTAACCTTGACTACAATGTGAATCCAGATGGTTTACGTATTAATGATCCTAATGTATTTGATGTACCACATTTGCGTAGATCTGAGATTTTGGAGCACCATTCTATGGTGCTCAAATTTCACAATGTTGAACTGTTTATAAGAAGAGCAAAGGCAAGAGTATTCCCACTACCCAAGCATTATCCTCCCCAACACGTTTTCAATAGGAAGCTACAGAAGAAGATGTCAATAGGTGCCAACAAGTTTTCCATGCTATGGAAGCCAACAAAAAAAAATTAAGGAGAATAATCAACAGATGATGCTTCAAATCAATGAAATTGGAACCCAGATCAAACAAGTGTAAAAAAAAACAATGCTACACCAATAAGAAGTTGTTTAATTATTTTAAAATGTGAAAAATCCATTTCCCCTTACCAACGCCTTCACCAGCAAATTCCCCATAGGAATTCTTTCTCTTTATCTCCTTTACTAATTTTGCCTTTTGCATTTTGTTTCCTAGATTATTTGTTTATATGGAATCTTGTTTTGTGGTTTGCTTCATTTGTGTTGTCAACTTCACATTGAGGAAAATGTGTCTTACAAGTGAGGGGAGGTGGCATTTGCATTGTCATTTTCATGTTTGCATTGTCATTTGCATGTTACTGTTTCTATCATTGTTTGCATTTCATCAAACATGTCATATAGGATGCATTGATTGTTAGTTTCTCTTTGTAAGCAATGTAACCATGCTTTAATCATTATGATGCGTATTATACTAGAAACTATATCATTGTAGTTGGAATGAGATTAATTATATTCTTAAACTTGAATTAGCCTATTTAAGTCTAAGATAAACCATACTGAGTGATTAAAGTAGTCGGTTGCATAAACTTAGTTAGAAATTGATACTTGAGTAATTAGGTGATGTATGAAAGCATGATGGATTTTTATATGAACTTGCATAAAGAATTGATCCTATATGACTTTATTAGAAATTCATTTCATTTCTTTGTGTTTCAGATACTTCCCATGGTGATTACCTCCAGAACTTTCTTTGAACCAGTTTGAATCTATTAAATGCATGCTACATGGAAATGATTAAGGACTTCTTTGCTTTATCACTTGACTTAAATGACCTACCTGTGTCATTATCCCTTGGAAACCCCTTTTGAGCCTTTAACACTTTTTGTTTCTTAAAGAAAACACCCCATTTCAAAACCTAAAAACCCTATTAACCTTACCTAATCCCAAGTCCAATGACTTGCTAAGTGAGTTTTAGTTTGGGACGTTTGGTCTACATTTATTCTTAGGCGATGTTATAGGAACTTCTACTCATAGTGTGCATTGAATAAATTTGTTGCTATTGTTTCTTATTATTGTACAAAAAGTAGAAAAAAGAGGAAGGAAATCAAAAAAGTCAAAAGAATAAACAAAGAAAAGAGACAAGAATCAAATTTAGCAGAAATAATATAGTGGTGAGTAGTTAGTTGTCTTCACTTGCATATATCACAAGTATATTTAGTTGTCCCTTTTTCTACACTTAGTGCTTCATGAACACTAGTGAAGAACCTCTTAAACTCTTTTTAACTCACCTTAACCCTACCCCCATTACAACCTCATTCAAAAGTCCTTTTAATTTATTTTAGCTTGTAATCTGTATGGAAGAGAATTGGTGAATTTGCAAGCCTATGGTAGTGTGACTTCCTAGAGGGAGTTTTAAGAAAAAAAAACATCTTTTAAACACTTAGGTGAGATGATTGAATATCGTGAGGAAAATCTATCTTGATTTTATGCTTACCTTTAATTTATAGTATCGTAAGTTGATTTTTTTTATGTGTACTAATGAAAACTGATCATGATGTGTGTAGTAGCTTGACATTTAATTCGACTGAAGTTTGAAAGATTGCATGCTTTTGATCTCTTTGAAAATGAAGTGATAGAAAGTATTATTGTGTTTTATTTGCTTAAGGATAAGCAAAGGTTCAAGTGTGGGCAAGTTAATAGTTATGCTTTAGGATAGGTTTTCCTAAGTTTTTGGCATGTGATTCTTGTATGTTTAGGATAAATTAATGTTTTTAGGATTTAGTTTGTTGTTCTTTTGATTATCATGATCTTTATTTTGTTTCTTATATTTTTGGTGACGATTTTGGGGCATGATATGATCCTTTTGGGATAGGTGTGGGGCATAGTTGCTTTTGATATTGATCTAAGGCCCAAAAGAAGAGAAGAGGAGTAAAGAAAAGCTACTAGAAATTCCCACGATCATGGGAATGGAACAAATTCCCACAATTGTGGAAATTGTTGACAAAATGGTCACGTAAATTAAAATTTTTTAGCTGTCTTGAACTTTCCTTACGTATATAAAGACATTAAACCCTATGGCCACCACAAAAATAAATGGAACCTTTCCTCAAGAGGCAAGATTAAGGTTTGGATAGATCAAGAATGGAGACCAAACCCCACTTTTTTCTAAGAACATCTCATCTGCACATTTTCCAACATAGGAGAAAGAAGAGAACATTATCTTCATCATCTAATTTCTTATTCTCTCTTTTCTTTCATTATCTTTTGTATGGGTTCCATGCTTGTTAAGGTTGTGTTTGACATTATGAGTGCTTGAACTTTATTTTAGGGATTACTTTTGAACTATTTTCTTAAACTCCTTTTTTTTTAACGAATGAATGTTTTTTATAATTGTTGGGCTTAAACTGTGCCAAATATTAGGAAATTAAGCTGGGTAACTTGTATTTTATTATGCAATGAGAATTGGAATTCAATAGACCTGCAACTATTAGGTTAATTAATGGGTTAGAGAGTGGTCTTTCCTGATTAGTTAATTACCCATAAGATTTCTTCAGAACTAGTTCAATTTGTGGGACTGATTTTGTAAATTGAAATATTGCAAGATTAATCTCATATAATTTGGTTAGGGATATTTTATTACATCTTGAGAGGGGGTAATTGAAGTATTAGGACATTTTAGGTAAATCATAATTCAATCAACAAGATAATAGGGTGATAAAATAAGGATACAATAATTCCTAATCTTTAATCTTGAATTCCAAAGTTTCTACATTTGGTCCCTTTTGTTTGTTCATTGCTTATTTATTTAGTTTAAGTTTTTTTCAAGTTTTTATCATTTTACATTATTCTTTAAACAAAGTATAACCTAAATTAAGTGGTGGCTAAATACAATTCTTGTCGAACGATATCGACTTATATTATAAGTTACGGTTTATGCACTTGCAGTATTTAGCATAAAACAAGTTGGCTATCAACAATGGCTCAACTAAACGATTTTTTCTTCCTTGTCTTAATTAGGGCTTTAATATAGAAAGTTATCTCTAATGAGTCTTGATCCTCTACTGTAACATTCCCATTGATTACTCTCAATTAGCTTATCTTCTTTAGCCTTAGAGGTAAAGAAAAGATCGAGTGATAATGATTTGGGATTGATATGGAGGGGTCCTAATTTAGAAAATATTTCATCTGACAATGATGTATTTCTCTTATTCCCTACAATATTCCTGAGCTCTTATTTAAACTATCACTTAGATTTAGGAGCTATTGTCATGTCCATGAGGTATCATGTTTCAACTTCGCCTCCTAAAAATTGGAACCTTTCACATAGAATGAGTGGATTCACTTCATCCGCAATGTTTCCTAGATTGCCAAAATTCTCCACACTGTCTTGGCAAGGCTCATCTTAATTATTATTGTTATAAATCTTAAACTGAGTCCTCCCTCAACCTTGTCCAACTTAACTTCCTTCCACTATAATTTTACTTTACCATTCTAAAGAAAGTTCCAAAAAATTTTCTCAATATATATGATTAAATTCTAAGGAAGAACTAAATGTGAAGTGTAATAAATGTAGAGGCTATTAAGCTTATATTATATCAGTTACCTTCTTTTTCTAAATTATAAAATTTTGTTACACCATTTCCCTAACCTTTTCTATATCCTCTAAAGTAAGGGTTCTCATTCCTTGTAAAAGGGTTTCTTTAAGATTATAGGTGACAAGGTTGAATTATATTAAATTTTCATATGCATTTTATTGTGAGTTCAACCTTATTTTGATGTTTGAGTGGTTAATTTGTGTTTCTTTTAAATTTACCTGCCGATTTAATCATGAAAAATAAATAAAAATTAAAAAGAAGTAATTTCAAAGCAATTTATAGCAAAAATGAAGCAAAAAGCTTGAAATAAAGATTTTAAAGGAACAAAAGAAAAGAGCTTAAAGGTAAGGCAAGAATTAGGATTCACATAATGGAAAAACACGCAACTCAAGGAAACCAAAGACAAGAGATCAAATCAAGATGTTCCAAGAGAGAGTGCCCTCAAATGGACACATGTCATGACATCAAAGAAAACCTTGACAAAGGTTTTCAAACTCCAGGAGCAAAAACGTTTTGAAAATGGACAAGGAAAAGATAAAAACACAAAGGAGTGGATGCCATCATATGGTTTAATAGGAGAATGAAACAAAAAATAAATCTTTTTAAAAGCTTTACAAAAAAATGGCAGTAACTCTTTACATCTTAAAGATGGGTTGCTATTCTTCATGAGGGAAGGTGTCATTTCACCTTCAAGGAGTGAAACTGGATAATATTTTCTCCACCTTAGAATTCAAGGTTTACATCTTTCAATGGATTATTCTTGTTCCCATACCCTTTTATGTTTTCATTGGATTAGGACATTAGATAATGTGTCATTTAAGAGTGGGGGTGGGGCAAGATGAAAAGAATTTAGGAATTTGGAACATTTGAAGTACTGTGAGTTTATTGGTGATGATGAGAATGTGATAGCTTGAATGATTTTGATCTTTAGTTAATAGATAATTTTGGTATACGAATGACATTGATGCTTTTGATTGGAGGAGCCCTGCTTGACACTTGAAATGATACTAACTCTACAGTTTTTCATTTTTTTTCTTTTTCTTTTGATTGCCTTGCATGCATTTGGTGACTCTTATGCATGATATTTAGTATTTAAGTACATTTTGTATAGCTTATCATATGAACGTGGAATGGATGCTTGGAATAAAGTGCTAGAAAGAAAAAAAAAAGAAAGAAGAAAAATGTTATTGCAATATTTCATGATAAAAGGAGAAATTTTCACTCCGCTAGCTTCAAACCAATGAAGGTTGAAGTTATGAGTGGTGCTAAAAGCCATTTAAAACAGTGATTTAGCCTAATCACCGGCATTGCTCAAAATGTGTGTGTTATGTGTTGTTTTTGTAGTTGTTTTTGGTCATTTTGAGCGTCGTTGACTAATTTATGAGATAACAAATCAAAAATGGCTTAAATTCTTGATATTATGCATATAGCGTTACCTTTTTACTAGTTATATGCTTTGCTTGTGATTAACTTGTTTTTTATCATGATGGAGTTGAAATTTGTGAATTAGATTAAAAGCATTGATTGATTTCTATTGTGCTTAATTAGTTATTAACTCCTAATCGGGATTATTTGAGTGAAGCATTTAAATTATTACTCTAGAACAAGTGATAGTTCAAGTGTGGAGGTATTTGATAGGGTTGAATTATATTAAATTTTCATATGCATTTTAATGTGAATTCAACCTTATTTTAATTTTTAATTGCATAATTTATGTTTCTTTTGAATTTACATGCAGATTTCATTAGAGAACATAATTAAAAATTAAAAAGAAGAAATTTGGAGGTAATTTAGAACAACATTGAAGCAAAATGCATGAAAGAAAGCTTTTAAAGGAATAAAAGAGAAGAGCTTAATGGTAAGGAAATAATTAGCATTCATAACATGGAAAAATACGTAACTCGAGGAAACCAAAGACAAGGGATCAAAGCGGGAAGTTCTAGGAGAGAGTGCTCTAGGATGGACACATGTGATAACATCAAACAAAACCTTAATAAAGCTTTTCGTACTATAGGTGAATGTTTTGAAATTAGACAAAGAAAGGACAACAAAACAAAGGAGTGGATGGCATCACATGATTTAATAGGAGAACGAAACAAAAGCAAAAAGCTTTTAAAAAGCTTTACAAAAAAATGACAGCAACCCTATGCATCTGGTGAGCATTATAATGCAGCACTAGGAGCGTTTTATTTTTCTTTGAAGACACACGTAACCTTAGGATCTATATGAGTGGGGTGGTTGAACATATATAAAGACTTGGATGAAGATTTCGGGGGATAGCTTTCTAGGAGACCAAGTCAGTTCCATGCTTGGCTCCATGACTTCTCAAGCTCTCTAGGAGGATGGAGGCATGATAACTTGTCTTGGACCTTGCTTTAGAAGTGGGAAGCAACTTCATTTTTATTGGTTCTTCATAGCTTAGTCGTCTCTTGTCTCTTAATTTTCTTAGGATTTTGTTTAGTTTTTCTTATTCATTAAATTTTCTGCAGCTTTAGTGTTTATTTTTCATTAATTTTTATTTACTGTTTTTGTTCTTGTCTTAGTTATTGTTTCATTTATGTTGTGTTTTGTTTAAATAATGTAAGACTCTTTGTTTTTTTATTAATATATGGTGTTTTATATTTTCCAGCTTTATGTTTATTAATTTATTTTTTTAGCCTTTATTTTGTTATGATTCTTAGTTTAATCCCTAGGATTGAGCACTATGATATGTAATTGTCCTTGGTGATTTTTACAAATGACAACAGGCTAGTAGAATTTGTTAGGATACTTAACCAACTAGTTTAGGATTTCAATTCTCTAAGTTACACAGTCTAAACTTGTGAGATTATGGCTTAGGTTTGCTATTCCCTAGTGTGTTAAAGTTGTCACATTGTTAAATCTATAGAGCTTGTTCTAAGTTATTTTATGGATAAGGATAGGTTTTCTATCGTATAGGACATATCTAAAATTGAAGGAACTGAGAGTTTCAGAGCCTGTTTGAACTTATAGGCAAGCATTTGACACCAATCACAACTTATCTATTTTGAGGATCAATTATAAGTCTAGAATCATAGATTTATCTTCCACCCAGTTTTTTCTATTTGATATTTGTTTATTATTTGTTTTTTTTTCTGTTTTGTTAATTGTCTTTAGTTTTAAGATTAATTTCTTTGCATTTAGGGATTTTTTTTCTTTTTCCTTTTTGGCAACATTAAAATAGCTTTAGTATATCCTAGCTCCTTGTGGGATCGACCCTAATTAGGTTAGGATAGGTACATTTTATTATTGGGGAGTTCAAGTGACCCAGGTTTGATCCCCTATAACGATAAACAAAATTTGGTGAGTTGTCACAAACTCTCAAATAATAAAATTTATCTAACCTAACCTAACCTAACTATGTAGCTAGGGTAAGCTAGGGTCTATATCGTATAGAGTTAGAGTATGCTCAAGCTATTTTAATATTTACAAAAAGGAAAAAAAACCTTAAATGCGAAGACATTAAACTAAACACTAAAGACAATTAACGAAGCATAAACAAACAAACAATAAACAAATAACAAATAGGAAAAGTTGGGAGGAAGATAAATTCAGGATTTTAGACTTATAATTGATACTCAAAATAGATAAGTTATGATTGGTGTCAGATGCTACCTTATAAGTTTGAACAATCTCTCAAACCCTTAGTTCCTTCAAATTTATATAGGTCCTATATAATAGAAAACCTATCCCTAACCATGAGGCAACCTAGAATAAGCTCTCTAGATCTAATGATGTGACAGCTTTAACACACTAAGGAACAACTAACCTAAGCCACAATCATACAAGATCAAATTGCTTAAATTAGAGAATTGTAATGCTAAACTAGTTGGTTAAGTATCCTAGTAAATCCAACTAGCCGAATGCCACTTGTAGAAATCGCCAAGGACAATTACGCATCCAAATTCTCTTTAAATTCAGAAAACAAAAGGAAACTCCCCAAATGAGACTCTTAGCGTGTTAGCTACAACATTGCGAAGGTTAATAGGTATAATTTCTATTATCTTTTTCTATGGTTAGGAATTTCAAGTTGTCTAAGTCATTTTGATTCCCTATATACTTATGGATTTGTTATTTTTCTTACTATTTTCATAGAATTAAAAAAACACTAGTTTTCTTGAGGCCCTATGTTCATACATTTAATCAAAAGGTTCAATTCAATAATGCCTCAAATTTCCACTAGGAATTCAAGCCCTCTCCTTTCCTATCAAAATGTAAAACATACTAGATTATTCTAATTGATTAAAATTATTGTTAATTACCTTTTTATATACTAGACTAAAAAAGGTAGGGAAGTAGACTAACAAAACCTTGATAAATTTCCTTTGCACATGTATAGTCCTTATATGAAAGTGATAACCATCTATTCCCTTTTGCCCTTAAATACGTCTCTCTAGTGTTCGAGGTTTATTTAAAAGTGAATGGACAAGTTTGACCATAATTTTAGTGTAAAACATTGTTTTTTCGTAGTTATGTGGCCCCTTAAATCAAGCCATATGGTGGTCTAAAGTCAACCACAGTATGTCTCACTAGAAAACACCCAAAATGTTAGTTGGTTGGCAACTTCTGCCTTTCTTCCCCTTTTCTACTTTATTAGATTTGTATGGCACCTAAGGGGGTGAATTAGAATTTCAAACAATTTCTCTAAATAAGATGGAAAAAATGCAAAAGCTTATAAGTAATTTACCAAAACAAAAAATCACATTAATAAGATAAAGTCGTAAAAAATAAAGATTAAGGGAAGATGAGATATACTAGATTTATGCTAGTTCAAAGCTATCCACTTGTCCCTATGTCTAGTTCCTAACATCACTTGTTCAAATGATTGTACTAAATCAATAAAGAGTACAACGTTCAATCTTACAATCCTTTTCAAGGCTTAAGGATAACCTTGCAATCAATTTCTTTTCTAAGGCTAAAGAATCACCTCTCAATCCTCATAAGAATAATACAATAAGAATTATGCGTCTATCAATTTTACTTTAGTGTATAATGAATGCATAATAAACCAAATCTAAATACCTCACTTAAAGTTATACCATACAAAAAGAATACAAAACTCTTGGATAGCTTGAGTAAAAATAAACTGATGAACACTACACTTTTAATCAATGTTTTGCTCTCAAAAATAATTTTCGTATATCTACTATATATTACTCAAATAAAACACTCTATTTATACACTGATATATATTTCTAGGCATTATCTGACACCCTTTATATCCATTTTCCAATGGATAAAATAATGATACAAAAGACTAATTAAGTTACCATTATATAATCTATTAAAACCTAATTTTAATCCTTATTCTCTTATCTTTTGGTCAATAGATAGTCCATGTTCAGTTGACTAATTATCCAAAGAATGGTATTCGGTCGATCTATGTTCACCATTTGATCGACTAATCTAAGTAAATCAGTGAAAACAACATTTGGGCCTTTTAAAAAATTAAGCTTAGACCCAAAACAAATTTAAACTAACCAAATCCAATTTTTTGATTAACGCAATCACAATAATTATCTAACTTATGCTTTCTTAATCATTTAGAATATTTATGAAGATGTTTACTCACATGAAATCACATCAATCATACAAAACCTCTTGAATATGTACCAATATGAGTTTTCTAAATTATGTATGCATGAATGAGTAAGCATAAGCCTCTTAAACCAGTAAATAAAATTAAACAAAGCTCACACTTAAGAGGAACATAAGTAAACCTATTTTGAACTAAATTTCTTCCTTAAGTTTTGAGTCTTCATAAAATTCCGTTTCCACTTCGAGATTCTTTAATTGATTAAACTTAAGCTTTGTCCAACCTATCTTTCAACACACTTACAAACACAAGCATTAGTAATAAAGTTCGTTTTTTCATTACTAAAATAAAGTGGAACCGCCTTTGGTTTAGCAATCTCCCCATTTTTTGTCATGATAAAATCAACTGATTTTATAAACACAATGTAAACATTAAATCTAATAATTAATAGATCCATAATTAAGGAGTACCAATTTCATAAAAAACACATCATAATTTAAATTTAAAAAAAAACTTCAAAATTATACAATTGTAAAACATTACTCCCCCTAGAGATAACATAATTTTAAACACAATTTTCAATATAATATTTCATAATTCCCCTAATTAAAAGAAATATACACTCCCTCTAATGAAAACATAATTTTACACGCATCTTACAACATAATATCATATAATCATCTCCCCTTTTTATAGTCACCAAAATGGTATACCAATGACTCATCCAAAATATCAAGCAATATGGCTGCACAAATGGCATTAAGTAATCAAATTAAAGAACAAATAATATCATACAAAGAAAATTATAAGCCAAAGAACTTCATATGAATGAGTTAGTGACATAAATGAGTGAAAAAATCATACAAAATTGTATAAAAAATATAACAAAGATCAAATAAAACAATGGATAAAGCTATAGAAGATCTAATGAAGGTTGAAGAGGAAGCCGAGAGAGAATCTTACAAAGTATGGTGTTATGTTTGTGAAGTAACTACTGTGCACATCCACCTTACTCATCAAATAATCAAGCTTGTGATGAATAGAAGCCATCTTTGACATAAAAGAAATTTTTGGAGGTTCAATAGATGTATCAAGAATAGGCGCAAAGATACCCTTATCATCATTTGCAGGTAAGGGATCAGTATGACTCTAAATAGGCTCACTATCTCCAAAAAGAGCTTAATCACCACCATAAAGAGTAGGATCATCATCATCATTAATCTGAAAAATAGGGGTAGCAGAACGTTGCTACGGCTAATGATTATAAAGTATAGGGGTGGTTGAACATTGTTAGCACTAACGAGGTTAAGTCATATGACCATCCACAATTCAAAAACTCATGCACTTTAAGGAGTTTTGATCAAAGAAACAATAGCTCTGAAAATTAACTTCCATCGGAGGGATTTGAAAATGTTAGAAGATGTGGCCAAGCATAAAAGAATATGAAATGTATTAGCCCTTTTCTTGGACAGGACAAAATGGATAATGTTATGCAAGATGAAATCACCTAATGGATTTTCTCATCAAACATAAGGGTTAAGAGAAACCAAAGGTCATCATAGCCTAGGACATTGTAATGATCACTAGAGGAAAGGAAGTTGTATTTGATAAACAGATGGTGGAATTTAGGAATGGAACTCAAGTTCCTAACATCTCATGATCATTCAATAATCCCTTCCTCACTTTCTAATTTAAAGATGGTTTTAACTCGCTTTTCTAAGGTGTGAGGGGCTTAACTAAATTTAGACATACAATCATAGTGAGAAAAAAAGGGGGAATAGGAATCTCTAAGATAGTGTTGATTAAGTCTCTAGTAAGGCAGATAGACACATTTTCTACTTTAGACAAGAGGATATACTCTTTATTTTCCTTATCCTCTCTAAGGTTGCAGTAGACAAGCCTAACCATAGTGATAAAATTGAAATTTATTAAATGTTAATATGCTTTTCAATGTCATTGCAATCTTATTCTACTGTTTAAATATTTAATTTGTGTTATATTTTATTTAATGACAGATTTATTGCGATAACACAAATTTTGGGTCAAAATATGATTAATTTAAAGAAATTAGAATAAAAGCCAAAGATTGTAGTAATTTGAAAAAAAGAAGAAGAAAATATTCAGTTTAAACTCGCCGTTTTGCATTAAGCAAAATGACGAGTTTTAGCTTCAAAACATTATGACAAGAGCCACATATTGGGAAGAGCTATTGATTTAAATTTGGTGATTATGCATTGATCCCTAGGTTTTGGATGTGGGCCAGTAGCTGTGCAGCATAGTGGAGACAAGCGGGAAATGTGAGGAGTTGTGGAGTCTTGCAGCTTTAAGAGGTCCTGCTGGGTCTGGCTTGCGGTTGTCCGAGTGAGGCGAGTGGCGGCTATCTTGGACTGCAGTTGGACAGGTGCAGCTATGAGAGAAGTGGGGACGTCATCAGGAAGTTAGCGGTTGGAGGTCTTGCTTCTTGAGGATGAGATTTGCTGAAGCGTATGGAGAGACTGCAGCTTGACTGTGACGGGTCTAGAGTTACGAGAGGCAGCTTCTTGGCTCAACCTCTAGACGTGCCACAGGACGACGCTGCAAATGCAAGAGAGGAGTTGTTGCATTCGTTTGTTCGTTTGTGTGGCTTTTTTGTAATTATTTATTTATTTTATTCTTTTAATTGAAAATTTTTGGTTATTGTTTGGTTATTTTAATTTTATGTTTTAATGATGACAAAGTGTTTTTATTAATGTGTTTGTAGATCTTATTATAATTATTAAGATAGGTTTGATGAAAATAAGTTATGAAGTGTTTTAATGCATAGTTGTGAGCATTAGAGTTTAAGAACATATTTAAGAGTTTGTGTTAAAGAAAGATGAAGTTGAAGACCATCTTGATGTCAAGAAAAGCATTGGAGATGAACTTGAAAATTGAAGATAGAAGATCAAGTTCAAGAGTAGAATTTAATAAGTTTTTGTATAAGTTGCTTTGTAAGTCTTCTCTTAGCCTTATCATAGTATTGAAAGGACTCAATCATGCATATACATTCATGTTTAGTATTTACATATATGATGCATAATCAAGAGATGTTGTTTGTGTTTTATGTGTGTAAAAATCTTCTTGATGTTTGGTTAAATGCATGTAAGGTATTGCATGAATATATGTCTTGAACTTATTTAGTAATACTACATTGATTTAGTCAAACCATTCAATTAATGAGATAATGACAAAGAAATTTACAACTATTAAGCTCTTTCTTTCCAGTAAGATATGTAAGACATTAACAACTTTCTCCTTGTATTTAATAAGAAGTCAACTATATAGTCCTTAGATGGTAATTATTGTTAGATTAATTTTAATAAATGGCTCATGTACTTTATAGTTTGAGTCCAATAAAAGGAGTTCAAGATGATGGTTATTAGGCATTTAAGCCACTGGGCTCAAATGGGTCCAAGACCCTTTCCCTCACTCTTTTAAACATATCAAAAAGAAATTTTCATTACAGAAAATATTATAGTTATTTCATATCATCCGAAACAAACAATTAAGGAAAAGACAGAAAGGGAATCAACTAAGAAAACTAGATTCACAATTAAATAATTCAAACATTATGGATTCAGATTTGAGTTTCTTAAATTAAGTGTTAATTGATCATGATTAAAATGATTTCAATTGATATCAGAGCCATGTTAATGCATCAAGTACTCTGAATTTGTTTTGCTTCAGTGTTAATCACGGATTGATGTATAATTTATGGCGACTGTGATTATGCTTTGCCATGAAATTGAGTTTCGTTTCTATTTTATACGAAAATTCTCGAACATTTGGTAAATTTGGGTTTCATTACTATGTCTGTTTTGTTAAAAGAATAGAGTTTAACACATGGTTTACTCATGACAGTTACACCACATGCATTTTTTGTGGCAATCAAGTGAGAAAGGGCTGAGAACATTTTTGTTGACATAGATGGGTTTTCGTTTTGTTTTTGGTATGAACATGTATATGGCTTTGAGTTAATTTAACCCAAATGGGTTTTGGTTAAAGAAACAAACTTGAAACAATCGAATCTGCCTAACACACATTAATGCTTATAGAATCTATGTAAACTAATGGAGTTCTTCGTTTTCGAGTGTTTAAGTCTAATAAGAAAAACTAGTATGTGTTGGTGTAGCTGAAAACCAGATGCTTTAGAGTAAGAAACATTGAATTTTTTTTAAGAAAGAAAACTCATATTCTTGTGATTTTTTCCACTGAATGGGTCCATGGTGGCTTGAATCGTTGATGGCTTATGAGGATGTTGGTTTTGGAGTAAAAAACCATGAAAGAAACGGTCTTGAAATGAAATAAAAATAAACTGTCAAAACAATGCTTGAGGAAGATGAGGCACTTGTGCACATGCCTCATCAGGTGCCTAGATGCCTGCAGCAGGCACTGGTGGGTGTGTGCTTGTTTGTTCCGCCTGTTTTAAATGTTTTCAATTTTTTCTTATTGATTTGGGCAAGAGGGGTTTGGGCCTTTTGGACCTTTTGGGCCAGCCCTTATGTATCTTGGACTTGGATTCTCATTAAGGCTTTTAGTTTATGACACTAAATGATTCATGAATTTATTTTATTTTGGGTCCTAATAGCTTTATTATTTAATCAAGTATTTAAATTAATTGATTTATTTTATTTTTTGTGATAAGTATGCATAAATGTTATGTATATTTTTCTATGCATAATATAATTTTTTTGAAAATTAGTGTCATATGATGTTTTAATTGGTACTTTAAATATTTTATATTATTTCATGCTTGAAATTACACTTTCATATTATGTGTTGGAATTGATACATGATATTATTATGATTTAGAATAGTTTGTTAGTCACCAAAGTGACCTAACT
>JAOXYD010202815.1:0-21680 GCA_028565735.1 Pinacopodium congolense
TAAACATTTAAACACTGATATAGGGGTCATAATTCATCAAATTAACCATAAATATCATATCAATTTGACACCTATCAGACATCTATATAAAGACTAAGGACCCATTGCATGGTGATTCGATTTCTATGGAACCATCTTTTTTAGTACCTGCTACGAGGGAGGCTTTAGCATTAACTAGGAATAACAGGTGCTACACCACCGCTAACCTAGGTGTCCATCATTATTGCTATCATTAAATCTAATGTTTGCCCTGGAGCTAGTGGACTGAATAAGATGAGAGTTGTGGACATTTATTTTTTGAATAATATTTTGCATTGATTAAGAGCTATTCCCGGGATAACGTTATCAAGTTTTATCATTCTTAGTATGCAGGATGTGGTCAAGCTTAAAAGGGCGACTTAGAATTTCAATTTTCCTTGTTTACAGATGATGATCTTTACGAATGCTAGAGTTCCTTTGGAGTCGGAGGAGGTTATTGATTCATCTTCGAAGGTCATGTTCAATGCATCCCTTTTGAAGCAATGGAGTTTTATTTTTCGATAAGGTGATGGATAAAGAAAGGTACTGAAGACGCTCATATGCCCAAGGCAGTACCTAAGGCACCTGAGGAAGTTATGGGGGAGGCTTCATCTGAGGCCACTCTGAGCGTTTTCCCACACTTGCCTGCTGCTACTTCAGTTCCACCACTTCCAGCTGCTTTAGACAATCCTCAGGTTACTATGATGTAGTACCTGATAAACATGGAGGGTCGTCTTACTTCAGAGCTTTTAGAGTTTAGAACCTCCCTATTTTTTGAGATGACTCATCGATTTGATGGTCTTTAGCATCAAGTTGATGAGTTGACTGCCTGAGTTCAAAGTTTAGAAGATTATTAGCATCCCAGTGATGTCAATGACCCATATTTCTAGTTATTTTGGTTCTTTGTATTATTGTTTTTGTTGTTTCAGTTGTTTCAGCTTAGTAATATAGGTTTCCCTTTCGTAGTATAGGTTTCTTTTATTTTTCAATTAGATCTGATGATTGTTTTGAGATATATGTTGCTCCTTAATGTAGTTACTTCCATATTTATTTGAGTGGAGTTTCTTTTGGCTATTTTTCTTATGATTTGAGTTCTTGCAAGTCCATTCCATTACACCATCAGATCTTCAAGTATTGATCAAACGAGTGTATTTCTTTCCCTACTCTCCTACATTATGCTTTTCATTTTATATTTTAAACATTGAGGACAATGTTTAGTTTATGTATGGGGGATGAATTATCTATTTATCACTTGAGTTTTGTTTTTTTGATATTGATTTGATTTATCATTAATTCCATCATAGTCTATAAATTGTAGAAAGTTTTTTTGATTTTGATCCTTTTTATTGCTTATGCTTTCCTTTAAATTCAATTATTTTTGCAATTTGAAATGTTATCTGATTCATTTTTACTATTAATGATTAAATGCCTTTAATTCATTTCATAATTTGAAAGGTAGAGACCTAATGATTAGAATGATATTCCACATATAAAATGCAACTTTTTTAGTAATTTTTTGACGTCTTTTAAGGCATTAACCTCATTCAAAGAAAAAGAACCGAAAAAAGAATAATAAGAATAATTACTTAATTAGTTAAATAAGTAAGTAAAACTACTCCTCTGATTTTTGATCCTATGTATGTGTACATAAGAAAAGAAAAGAAAAAGAAAAAGAAGAAACAAAATAAATATATATGTATATAAGATTTGAAATTATGGGTAAGACACAATAGTCAGTTGAGTTACTGTGGCACCGTTGGGTAACTGGGGGTTGTTCACGCCAAAATGTCCATCTTCATGTAAAAAGACTTAAGTGACCTCTCAATTATTATACTTACGAGTTTAATTAATTAGGTGATCATTTTTATTTTTATTTTTTGTTTTAAAAGATGTGGAAATGTCGAAAAGATGATGCATTAATCTTAGTCATTTGCCTTTTACATGTGGAATTGATTTCTTGATTTAGGTTGAAACTTGAAAAAGAATGAATTGATTTAAATGCATTTTCAATTTGATATGATTTATTAATCTCATAACATTTATATGCGTTAATATTTTTGAAGGATCGAGAAAGCATTTTCAATAATTGTGGTATCAATTTTGAATTGGTTTTTCCTATCTTTATATCCTATTATAAAATTGATGATGAATTAATTTACTGGACGACAAGCTAATGCTTAAGTGTAGAAGAGTTGTTAGGGGTTACATGTATAGTAGTTTTGGATGTTCTTTCATGTTAATTTAACCGTAATTCAATGCTTAAATATTCAATTTATGTGTTATTATGTTTAATTTGCAACATAGAGATTGGAGAAAAAAACTAGAAAAAAGTGCCTCACTTCTGTCCCTTAACGGCACCCTTGTAGGGTCACGTTGAAGGATGAATAGCCCACTATTATAAAGACAGCATTCGACCCATAACGGCATCCTATAGCCCGTCGTTGTTGGTGAGCTCATCGTAAGCTACCAAATAATAAAATATCTAACTAGACCTAACTATAGTAGCTAGCTTTGTGTATAACACTTTATAAACTCAAAAACTTAATCAAAATTGCATTCAATGATAAACAACAAATTAGAACTCTTCTAAAACCTTAAAGAAGAAAAATATAATGATTGGAAACTCAAAAATGCATTTGAATCATGAAAAAATAAGATTGAAATAGATGAAAAATATGAATACTTGAAGCTTTGATGAAGGTGATGTTATATGCCCAAAAATAACTTTAAAACATTTTCTTAATTAATGAAATGACTTATAATTGTTAGATATAAGGTTCCAAAGATAAAAGAGATATTATAAAGATTTGGTAGTCATTAGGAAGGAGAAATCAACAAGATTATAGAAAAAGGAAAGTTTCAGTCAATCGATCTTTAATAGGTCAAATGACGATTTTAATTTTAAGTCATTAGTTAACCTATGGCATATTAGTAGACCGATTAATAGCCAAAATCAAATTCAGATTCTAAAAATTATGCACTACTCATGCAAAAACAACTTTAAAACAATTTCTTTCAACTCCAATTCATTTCAAACAGGTTTTAAACCATTTCCTAAGTTAAATTGAGTACCAACACATATAAATTAGGATTAAAAACACAAAATGCCTTGGTTTATGACCTAATTAATATATTTAGGCAAGTCATAGTTCTAAATTTAAATCAAAACCAATCCAAACCATTTCAAAGTTGTTTCTTTTGCTTTAAATCTATTTTAAACAAATTATAAAACACATTTTAAACATGTTTCAGTAGCTAAATTGATTAAAATATCAAAAAAAATCCAAAATTAGATTTATTAAAATAAATTTTATGCAATTTTAAAAATTATGAAATCCATGAATGTAAAATTAGGGATTCTAAAATTTCAATAAAATTACACACAAGTTTAAAACATAGAACTAATGGTCTTGGAGCTTCCATAATGCTTGTTCCTTCTTTTCCCTCAAGTTTGACCTTCAAGTCCAAGCTTTTCTGCTTGAATTAATTCCAAAAGTACTAATATTTTAAACTTTACATATTAAACTCAAATCATCAGTAAAATTCATGTTTTATTATCATAAAAACCAAAATTAGAACCTCTCTTGATTCAATAATCTCCTCTTTTTTTATGATGACAAAACAAGTGATATTAAAGAATAAAAACACATTCAAAATCAACAATTTCATATCAATTCATAAACATACATCACATATAATCAAATATATCAATTGTAAATTAAACTTCTCCTTAATTCATACATTAAAAACAACTCATATTAGCGTATCAAATTAACAGTCCCCCTAAATGAAACAATTAATATCATTCAAATTTCTCCTCCTTTTTGATATCCTGAAAAAGTAATAGAAAAATGTGAAAGATACCAATTGTAAAGGAAAAGAAATGTGGGGAAAAGTACATCAAAATTTAAAAACATGCATAAAAATACAAATTAAAACAAAAAAATATATGGATAAATATATAAAATTCAAGTAGACTTACTATCAATCATGTCTAATTCTCTACTAATTACACAAAACATATCCTCATTCATTAGTTTTTAGTGAATGTATCAATCAATTAGCGTTGTGTACTATAAACTCTATTTCTATATCACCATTTTGTACACGATCCCTTATGAAATGATATCTAATCTTAATATGCTTAGTCCTTGAATGTTGAATTAGATTTTTAATTAGGCATATGGTAGTAGTGTTATCATACCAAATAGTAATCTTGGTAAGTTCCATGTCATAATCTCTAAATTATTGCCTAAACTAAAGGACTTATGCATAACAACGACCAATCACTACATATTCGACTCAAATGGTTAATAAATCTACCGAATTTTGCTTTTTTACTAAACCATAAATCTAATGCATTTCCTAGAAATTGGCAAGTGTTAGATGTACTCTTCCTATCTAAAAGACTACTAGCATAATCTGCATTAAAATAGCCAAAAAATATATATATGTGCATTTCTAAGATACCATAATCTTGAAGATGATATACCAACTAAACGTCTCAAAATTCTCTTAACAGCAAAAAAGGTGAGACTCTCTAGGACTTGATTGAAACCTAACACATAAGCAAACACTAAATATGATGTTGAGTCTATTAGAGTTGAGGTATAGAAAACTACCTATCACCCTTCTATACATATTAGAAGCTGTTGGTTTACCTTCTTCATTGTTGTTTAACATATTAGTTACACTCATGGGGGTTCCTAATAAATTTTTTTAATCGATTCAAATTCCTTTTAGCAACTCCTTAGTGTATTTATCTTAACTAATAAATATTCCATTTCATTTTCTTAATTTGTAAGTCAAGAAAGACATTTAGCTCTCCTATCATACTTATCTCAAACTCTTAACTCATACAAATATCTCACTTGTAGCTCCAAAAATAATATCATTAACATAAATTTGTTCAATGAAAATATCATCATTTTATTTCTTAATCAATATGGTTGTATCTACTTTTCCTTTAGAAAACTATTTTGAAACAAGAAAGTTTTAGAATCTCTAGGACCTTGTTTTAAACCATATAAAGTTTTAGAAAGCTTATACATATAATTAGGTGCATCATGATTATCAAAACAGGGTGATTACTCCACATAAACCTCTTCTTAAATAATGCCATTAAGAAAAGCACTATTCATTTCTATTTTATATAACTTAAAAAACCATGTAGGATTTAAATGCTAAAAATAATCCAATGGACTCTAATCTAGTTATGGATGCAAAAGTCTCCTCATGATCAATCCCTTCTTCTTGATTATAACCCTTAACTACTAATCTAGCTTTATTTCTCACAATGTGACCTGATTCATCAAGCTTGTTTGTATACACTCTTTTGGTACCAATTATTTAATTATCATTATACCTAAGTATTAAGTTTCAAGCCTTACTCATTCAAATTGATTCAACTCTTCATTAATAGCTAAAACCCAACTTTCATCATTAAGAGCTTGTATCTATGGTTTTAGGTTTTATATTAGAGATAAAAGCTGTAAGACAAGTCTCTAAAGGATAATCTAGTTACTACACCTCTTTCAACATCACCTAAAATTTGGTTTGGAGGGTGGTCTTTATTAAACTTCCATTGTCTATATAAACTAACATATGTTCTATCAATCTCACTTGGTTTAACAATTTGTTCATTAGATGGGGTTATCTAGATTAACCTCTTTTTCTTCTTCTAATCCTAATTTCTCTAAGTCCCTTAATAAGCCTATATCAATATCTTCTATAATCTTTTTCACATCAAAGGAGTTTGACTCATCAAAAAATATATGCATAGTCTCTTCAATCATCATTATCCTCTTGTTAAAGACCTTATAGGCTCTACTAGTAAAAGAATAACCTATAAATATGCCTTCTTTGGATTTTACTTCAAACTTACCTAAGTTGTATCTAGTATTCTGAATGAAATACTTAGACCTAAAGACCTTGAAATAACTAATCTTTGGTTTCTTCTCATACTCAAGTGTATAAGGATTCTTTTCCATATAAGGTCTTATGTAAATCTTATTGGAAACATGGCATGCATAAGCTACAGATTCCACCTAAAAATACTTAGGAATAATATACTCATTCAATATAGTCATAACCATCTTTTGTAATATTCAATTCTTTCTTTTAACAACTCTATTTAGATTAGGGGTCCTAAGAGTTGAAAAGTTATGGAAGATGCCATTTTCCTCACAATATGTATCAAGTATCTCATTCTTAAATTCCTTACCATGATCACGTCTAATAAATGATTTCATATAACCTTTTCTAAATGAACTCTCTTAGTAAACTTAACAAAGGATTTGAAACATTCATCCTTACTAGTTAAGAATATGACCCAATTAAACTTACTAAAATTATTACCTATCACATAAGCACATAACTTACTACTTAAACTAGCATTTTTATATGGTCCCAATAAATCCATATGCAAAAGCTTTAAAAGTCTAGAAATAGTGACCACATTTTCTTCTTGAACGAGCTCTAGATTTGCACCCATTTGACATGCATCATATATCCTATCCTTTTCAAACTTTAGCTTTTGGTAGTCCATTAACGAATTTTTTGTTGTTTAGCTTAGAATGATACTCCATACTTGCTTGACCTAACCTTCTATGTCATATCCATGCATCTTTATCTGTAAATATAAAACACTTAATATCATTATTAGAGAGATCATTTAAATTAGTGGTATGAATATTTCCCTCTCTCTTTCTAATGAAAATAATACTATTTTCAACTACTTTAGAAACAATGCAAGATTTTCCTTTAAAAGAAACTTTAAAATCCTTATCATAAAGTTGGTTAACACTTAACAAATTATACTTTAAACTATCTACTAAATTTACATTATCAATAGTTTCATTTTTCTTACTGATTTTGCAAATGTTAATTACCTTACCCTTGGCATTGTCTCCAAAAGTGACATGTTCTCTATCTTTACTCTTTAATGATATGAATTGAGTAGGATCTCGTGTTATGTGCTTAGAATATCCACTATCTACATAGAATTTGTTACTATTGAATTACTATAAAACAAAAAAAAATTATTTTACTTTAGGCACTCATATTAATTTTAAGTCATTAAGAATTATATATCTTTCTACTTCTTATTCCCTTTAATGTACTAGAGAACCTTATTTATTTATCCAAAAAAATCTTTCAACATAACCAAATATACTATAAAAATGAAAAACATATGGAACAACATAAAAATGCAAATGTGGCCTAAAGTTGTTCACATATGTATTTCCAGGTATATGATTCCTAAATGACCATCTTTGGTGTGGTTTTGGCCTAAGATATAAGTAAAACATGTTCCTTAGCCTAGCATATGCATGGTGGATATTCCTATATAGTGAAAATTACATTTTTGGTGCTTGAAAAAGAGCTCAATGAAATTCTCTCGTAGATGATCTATATGTATTTTTTTCAACTTATGTATTTTAGAAGTAGTTATGCCTATTCCTAGAAGCATACACATTGAAGAATACATAAATGCATGGTTGTTCTTCTTAGGTTATGAACTAGATGTTGATGCACCATAGTCAAATGATTTCCTAGGGCACTCTCTTCATCTAGGTTCTTACCCTTTACAAAAGTAATATTGTAATTTGGATTTTCATCCCCTTGAGTAAAACTTAATACATGCCTATCATTTGAAGATTTTCTAGCTCTAAGCATGCTATCTATCTTCATCCTTTGAAGATTTATTTTCATGCATAAGCTTCTTCATGTCATCATCAATACACCCATTCTTAGCTTTCAAGTCATGCAAATCCTTATTAAGCCTATCATTCTATAACTTAAGGTTATCCACCAACTTCATGCATTTTTTGTATTTAGAAGAAAGCCTATTTCTTGGCACCTTGTAAATAATTAACTAACTCATCATAACTCATTTCCTCATTAAAAACAACATTATCATTATCTAAAGAGTGAGAAGTGGATGGTACCTCATCCTTTAATATAATGCGACGAAATTTTATCACTTCTTTTTTAGTTTCCTCATTCGCATAGTCACTTGATTTCTCTTATAACATTGCCTTCAATGCTTTCCTCATATGTCTTTACTTATACTCCTATTCTCTTTCTTGTTACTTTTTTCTTCTTTCTCATTCTCTTTAAGGAGAGGGCATTAGGTTCCTAACTGGCCCAATTTCCTACATTCAAAACAAACAATATTAGTAAATTGCTTTCTTTTATAATCACTCTTACCTTGCTCCATTCTTTTGGTTAAAGCCTTCTTCCCCAATGGCTTCTTGAACCTCCTAATAAGAAGAGCTAAATCATATCATCTAAGGTAATCTCCTCATCAATTGGCTCCTCTTTTATAGCCTTGAATGCTAAATTCTTCCTTCTTGGAGTAGTTTCCTCCCCCTTGGTCTTGGTCTCCTTAATCTTTGTTTCATATATGAGAAGAGAACCTATCAACTCTTCTAAAGGTAATATATTTAGGTCTTTTGCCTCTTGAATAGCGATGACCTATGCTTACCGTTCCTTAGGTAAAGATCTAAAAATTGTTTTTAATATGTTCAACATTTTACTATGATTTTCCTAGCCCTTTAATGCATTTATGATGTCAATAAACATAGTATACATGCTATAAATTCTTTCACCATATTGCATGGAAAATAATTCATATTGATGAATAAGTATAGAAACCTTACTCTCCTTCACTTGGCTTGTTCATGACCTTAAGTGTATGCCAAATTTTGTGAGTTGTTTTACACATTAAAACCCTATTAAATTCATTCTTACTGAGTATATAAAACAAAAAGTGGGCAACTCTATTGTTTAATAAAGTTGATCTCTTATTATCATTAGTGTACTCTGTTTTAACCTTAGGCACTTTTTGTTCATCGACTAATTTCGTAGAAATATATGACCCATCATGATCAATATCCCAAAGTTTTACCTTTTTTAGCCATTACAAAGAATTTCATCCTAATTTTTCAACATAAATATTTACTACCATAAAAAAAAAGGTGTTCTACTAATGTTTTGCCCTTCTTAGTTAGAAAAACCTATCAAGTGTGTCATTTTATATTGTTTCCTCACAATTTCGTTATAAATTAATTAAACAAAAACGCACTTAGCTTTCATACCAATTATAAGTCCTAAAGGCATTCAAGGGGGTAAATTGAGTGGTCTAAAACCTTTTTCTAATCTGAAAATTAAACGTAAGTCACCTCAATTAATTTTAACACAAAGTAATCTCTATAGCAAGATTTCACCAAGGATAATATGCTAATGGTTATGTCACAATATGGATAAGAATCAATTTGCACACTTGAAAATATTGAAAAAGTGAATCTATAGCTCAATTAACAACACAATTAAGATGAATCAGTAGCACAAGTAGTTGATTATATAAAGATGAAATAATAATATAAAAATTCAACAATACAAAGATAAATTGATATCATTATATACAATAATATAAATAAAAACCAATAACACAATTAACAATAATATATAGATGAGTCAATGATACTATCAAAATAATGTAGAGAGATTAGGAAGAGAGTTAACACAACAAAATTTTTAGCAGTTCTGCAATGAAAAAAATTGCCTCCTCTAATACCAATACACTTAATATTAGAGTTTTCACTATCTCAATGTAACAATTACAATCTTCTTTAATGGGAGAGTAACCTTTACAATTCAGAAACTTCTTTTTATAAGGTGAAAAACAACCTTTCAAAAATCTTTTTAAGGTAAGGAATAGCCAAAAAATTATGAAAACCCTATAGTAGTAACCAAAACACACCTATAGAGGAGCTTCACTTAAAACACAATAAAATAGGGGCTATTAAACTTTAAAAAATGAAATATATGATAAATGAACCTCTTGAAAGCTTAAGGAAATAGAATATGATAGACTGGAGATGCAAAAATCATATTAGAAACATGAATAATGATGATTGACAGAGATGAACTATGAAGTCTTGAAAACTAGAAAGATAATGGCATTGTATGGTGACATTATATGCTTAAGAACTCAAACAAAATTGTATTCAAATGCAAACACATGAATATAACCCTTTTAAAAGCTCAAAGAAACAGAATATAAAGGTTTAGAAACTTTAAAATATATTTGAAACTAGAATGAAAAGGATTAGAGATGAAGAAACATTAATACTTGATAGCTTTGTATATAACACTTTGTAAACTCAAAAACTTAATCAAAAATTGCATTCAGATGATAACCAACAAATTAGAACTCTTTTAAAATCTTAAAGAAACAAAATATAATGGTTGGAAACTTAAAAACGTATCTTAAATGTGAAGAAAGAAAATTGAAATAGATGAAAATTATGAACACTTGAAGCTTTAATGAAGGTGCTATTATATGTTTAAAACTCACTAAAAATCCATTTTCTTAATTAAAGCAAATGACTTAGAATTGTTAGATATAAGGTTTTTTTAGGTAAAAGAGGTGGTCAAAAGATTTGATACCCATTAAGAAGGAAAAACCAACGAGATTATAGATAAAGAGGGAAGTTTTTATTTCTGGAAAAACACTACATTAGTCAATTGTTGCCATGATCAGTTGACCTATAACTGGTCATCCAATCTTTAATAGGTCAATCGATGAATTTAATTTTAAGTCTTTGGTTGATTTATGGCATATTGGTCAATTGATTAATGACCAAAATCAAATCCAGGTTCTGAAAATTATGTAGTATCCATGTAAAAACAACTTTAAACTAATTTCTTTCAACTCTAATTAAATTTAAACAATTTTTAAAGCATTTCCTAAATTAAATTGAGTACCAAGACATATAAATTAAGATCAAAAACAAAAAATGCCTTGCAATTAACATATTTTGACAAGTTTTGGTTCTAAACCAACCTAAATTATTTCAAAGTTATTTCTTTTGCTTTAAAACCATTTCACATAAGTTACAAAACACATCTAAACCTATTTCAATAGCTACATTGATTCAAATATCAAAAAACTCAAAATTAGACCTATTAAAGGAAAGTTTATGCAATTTTAAAATTTATGAAATGCATGAATGCAAAATTCGATCACTTAGAATATTTAAACTTCAAGCAAAAATTACACGTAATTTTAAACTAAAAAATAGTATACCCAGAGCTTCTATAATGCTTGATCTTACTTTTCCCTCAAGTTTGACTTCTAAGTCCAAACTTTTTTCCTTAAATCAATTCTAAATGCACCTATATTTTAAACTTTACACCATAAACTGGAATCATTAATAAAATTTATGTTTTGTTATGATCAAAACTAAGATTTGAACCTCCCTTAATTCAACAATAATTTGTTGCCATATGTTGAAGAAGATCAAAAAATGGTTGTATGAAAATTCTATATATGCAAAAACTAGAACTGTTGCTATTTAAAACAACTTTAATTAACAATTAAAGTGTTGGTATTTTAGATTATGTCCTTTGTATATACATATATATATATATATATATATATGGTTGCATTATCTCCAACATCTAGATGATCTTAAGATTATCATTTCCTTTTAATTATTTTTACATTTTATTCTATTTTATTTTGTAAATTTAATTTTTAGGAAATTTTAATAGAAATTGGATATTTTCAAATATTAGAAAAAAATTTAGGATTTTCTTCCTTAGATGGGTAAAAAATATTTTTAGGATTTAAAATTAAAATAAACAAAATAATGATTGGAATTAGCTAAAAAAGGGAAAATAAAATATGTTAAAATTTTGTTAACCTTTATATATAGGTCGATTGAATTATGGCCATTGGATCATCAAAAGCTTTTGGTCCTCTCCCTATCCATTTTTAATCCCTAATCCTAAAATTAAAGATGTGATAGCATTGTGAGAATAAGGATAGGTAACCTTTTTTTTTTCTTATGTTCTACCAAGCTCATTATCAGTCTCTCTTTGTTCTTCATTCTATCCTCTAGCTACCACCATTTCTCAAACAACCTAACATCCTCTTTCATTTTGTTCTTACTATAACCATCATTTTCTCCTCTCCATCACTGTCCCTCACTCTCTCTATCCTTATTCTATTTTTGCAAATCGTACCTCTTAACTTCAAAGATAACAAAGGTTTCACTACTTCAAAAATAAATCGGCTTCCCTTAAAACAAAGATTTTTCACTACTTACCTAATAATCATTTCATTAAGACTAAGTTTTTGTTCCAAGTTAAACCCAATAAACTCTATATTTGTTTTTGTTTCAATTATTATTTATTTTGGTTCCTGGTGTCAATGAGTCACAAGTTAACGCCTCCTTAGTTATTATTATTTCTCTTACTACTTATGACAATCGAAGGCAAATTGATGTGAGACCATTGACTTGGTTTGTTTAAAATTTTATGTATTTATCTCTTTATGAATGCATCGTTTTTACAAGTATTTTTTAGTTACAAATGGCAGGTGAATCAAGGTGAATCAACTTTTACATGAGAAACATTGCAATGAGGTAACTAATGATCTATATCTTACCAAAAGAACAATTTACCCTAACTTCATCATAAATTTCTTCCTATCTTCCTATACATAGAAAATAAATATCACGCTTCCTATCTTCTTTATGAATAATTATGTTTTAATAAACTCAATGATGAATGAGACTTCAATAAGCATCCAACAACAATCAACCACTAACTAGGATTTCTTGTCTTGGCTTTTAAAGAATTGCTAAATGAGTAGCGGGTTTATAATTGCCTTGGGATTCTTAATTTTTTTCTATACATCAACTCTTACTCTTTTTTATGATTTTTTAATTCTTTCAAATACATTCACTAGATAGTATGTTTTTCTATGATTGCTAACATTTGGTCATTTTATTTTGTAGATAGTCTGTTTCACCACATTTTGTTTTCGACATTCTAGACTTGTTTAGTTTCATAAGTTCATAGGTTCTAGTTTGTGCTATCCTTTTTTGTATGGTTATTTTTTCTCTAGTTTATACCTCTTTTTTTATTAATGATAGAGATTGTTTACTTTATTTTTGTCCTATTTTGGCAATCTAGATTTCACTTACTCATGTTTTTTTTTACTTAGTAGTCTCATATAATTTGGTTTCAAGTTTGACAATCAAGTTTTTCTTTAAATTTTCTTCATAGTTTCATTGAAGAATAATAACTATAATGTAATATTCAATTAATTATTGTTGGATTTATCTTGCTATATTTTGTTAAGTTTTAAATTTGTTTCGTACAAGCTATTAGCTTCATAAGTAATAACATGTAAGCTCATTGGCCATGTATGTTGCATATTGTAGAATTACTAGTAAAGTATTTTGATTTACCTCTAATTGAAGCAAAAACCATAATTGAATAGTTTATTACTATTAGGATACTTTAATTATATTTCTCGTAGGCAATCTACTAGTAATTGAAATTGGCTATTATATCACAATTGAATTTTTAAACTATATTTTAAGCATCACAAACCATCATGAGATTATTAAAATTTTTTAATCAAATTTATTTTGTTTCCTTAACACTTATATATATATAGTTGGTGATAGTTCCTTTAACATAGTACGTATGTTATGTTTCTTGGTTATTATCATATTATATATTATATATGTTGTTTTTATGAAAAATCAACCATTTATGGAAAAAAAATATATAGGCATTGGATGAATTTTGCAACATATAGTGATGAATACATAAAGGTAGTTTATTGTTTTCTTGGAAAGGAATTTTTTAAGGTGATTGATGGGAATGAAAATTCTTATCCTTATAATAAGGGTTGTAATTATTATTGGCATACTAGAAATATTATTTATGATCATTTAAGCATTGATGGATTTTCTCTAAGATATGATGGTTGGAAATTTAATTAGGAGGGATCAATTAATGCAAGTATGGTTGATGAAGATAATAATAAATTTAATAAAAGGTCTATGCATGATAATATAGATGGATTACAACATTACACCTTAAAAGATATAGATGAAAGTACCAACAATTGTGCAAGAGTTAGTAATGATCCAAATGTTGATGCTAAGAAGTTCTTTTGGTTGGTAAAGGAAGGAAACAAGAATTATATCCTAGTTGTCAAAGTTTTTCTAAACTTTCCTTCACTATTTAACTATATCATTTTAAGTGACACCCATGGAATTAGTAATGCAGCAAATACTAATCTCTTAGCATTATTTAATGAGGCCACTCCTAATGCAAAGATTCCTGAATCTTTTAATGCAATAAAGAAATATATGAAGGATTTAAGACTTTTCTATGAAAAGATACGTGCATGTCCCAATGATTATGTTTTGTATTAAGGCAATGATGAGAAAGAAATTATTTTCAAAGTGTGTAGTGTATCTAGGTGGAAATAAAGTTGTAATAGTGAAGATAATAAAGATGATCATACAACCTCAAAAGTGAAGGAAATTTCTGCTAAGGTGGATAAATATTTTCCATTAAAACCAAAGTTGCAACGTCTTTACATGTGTCCAGAATTAGCTGAATTCATAAAATGGCATGATAAGAGGCATCCTAAAGATGGTAATTTAATTCATCCTGCTAATGGCCAAGATTAGAAAGACTTTGACTCAATATATCATGATTTTGTAAGAGATCTTTATAATGTCAATTAACTATTGCTAGCAATGTATTTAATCCATTTCACATAATTTATTTTCAAATTTTAGTAAACTACAATTTGGCACCATTAGATGTTTGAAATCAAAATTTTGATATTGTCTTCAATTATGCCTATCCTGAATTCTCCTAGAAAGGATACTATTGTTTTTTTATAGCCATTAATTAAAGAATTGCCTTCCTATCATCTTTTTGATAATTCAACATCTAGTTTATAGATAATTGCTAACTCCCACCCCGAACGAGAAAGAGATCTAAGGCATATTAAAAGGAAGTCAAGCAGGAATAGATTCGATGGCCTACCCCTAACTCTAAATAATCTCTATACTTTACTATCATAGGAGTACTCTCATTCCCTACCACTCGCTTCTATAATTAGCTTTTCCTTAAAGGAATCTCAATAATAAATCTTTCATGATTCATTCCGAAATTGGATAGAGAATAGTTGGGATATTCCATTCCACTAGATGGGTGATATCAAAAGTAGGATCGTCACACAGATAGCAGCATCACATTGAAAATTGACTCGTCAAATTAACCACTTAGATAGAGAGTTCCCACTATTCCACTTAATTGAAAATTGAAATAGATCTAAATGAATTCCGTGGTACCCCCGGATTGAAGGTTTTTATTCCAAAATGAATTGAAAAGAATATCAATGAAAGGCTGAGATGCAGCCTGTGAGGAGTAACTGACAGAGTTAGAGTTTTAAGTAGAGATATGTTAGAGTTTTGGGTTAAGATATATGATACTTTAACTAACCAATCATTTAAGAAGCATGTAACCTTGTTGTGTAAAATTAGAAAATTTCCAGTATATGCAATGTTATTTTGATGGTGTAAAAAGAAAAACTAATGTTGAATTAAAGGAGGTTCCACCCAGTTTTTATGATGACAAAATAATTATGTACTAATAATTTTATTATAAGGTTATAGAAAAAGATAGGTTTAGAGAAAAAGGTTTAGAAGATACAATTTGGAGCCTTAAAACTTAAAATGAAGTTCATTAAGAACAAAGGAAAAGGGCTAAAATTGAAGATCTAGATAGTATTTTAATAAGTTATATGTTGTAATTTTTTATGTAATCTTATTCTAGGCTTCTCAATATATTTAAAGGACTCAAATCATTCATATTGTAATAATAATTATGGGATGTTGGTTCAGCTTTCTATTTTCATTTTCTGTTTTTTCTTTCATGTGTTTTATTTGGTTTTGTGTGTTTTTCAATTTATGTGTTGTTTTCTTCAATTTCTATGTTTAAAAAAATAGAAACCAAAAACTAAAATAGAAAAAATATTAAACATGCTCTCAATATTTATATATATAGGGTGCATAATAAAGAGGAATTATATAGGAAAATTTTTAAATGTTCCTTTTTAATATATAAAAATATTTTTGGGGAAGTATCTTTATGTGTGTCTATTTGTGTGTGTGTGTGTGTGTGTGTGTGTGTGTGTGTGTGTGTGTGTGTGTGTGTGTGTGTGTGTGTGTGTGTGTGTGTTAAAGAAGTGTTTGAAAAAGTTAAATTTTTAATTTGGATTATTTGAATATGTCAAAATGTATTAAATTATGTTAAAAACCAATTTAGCATAGGACTGATTGACTGGTCGACCAATTAAACCAATTAGTCTACCAGTGTGTGTTTTTATCGTGGACTGATTGACCAATTCAAGGATATTAATCGATCAATACTTTGATGAATCAAGCAGTAATGGCTAGTTTTCAATGGTAAATAAATTTAATGACATATATTGAGTCCCAACGATCAAAAATGGCTCATAGGCTAATTTTTTACCTATAAATAGGTGTTAAGGGTGAATTGAAGTAAAAGTGAATTGATAAGAGTTTGGGTGATTATTAAGTTGTTTTGTGAAATTTATGGTAATTTATTTTTCATCTTTGGTTTAAGTAAGAGCCCCTTAATTGCTTTGGATTGGTCAAAAGAGACCTTTTATGAAGTTTATTTTTAAAGTGATATGATTGTGAGCTTGTAATTGCAAACGGTTATTTTAAAGCTTGTGAAAAAATGATTTATTGTAAGACTTACCATAGAACTTGTGAAAAAAGGAACTAGTTATAAGGTTTTTATTGATAGAGGAGTTAGGGAGTGGATATAGGTGTGAAATTATTCACCGAACCACTATAAATCAATCTATGTTACTTTTTCCCTATCTCTTTTATTTTGCAAGTATATTTCATTTCCATTCATATTAGTATATGTCGTTTATTTAATTGTTTATAGTTTTTCATTTAGATTAAGAAGGTAATTTTAATTAGAAACAAAAATTTAGAAATTTTTTATCATCTAATTCACCCTCTTCTCGCCTTCTTCCCCACCTTAAGTGTCATTTAGGGACCAATAGTTCACATCCCCTAAATGCCATTATAAAACTTACCCTCAATATTTAAAACATTGCAGGAAGACTTATTTCGTAATCATAAGAGATTTTTTAATATAAATCATCCATGGAGGTGTGATAAGGGATCATTCATTAATGATATAGAGTTGAGATAATCATCAATTTCTTTGTTAGGATTTAATATGTTAGAACTTATTAATAGGTATAATAATGTTTTGAAAGGCAAAAAAACAAAAAACATCGAGTGATAATCCTTAGAGGACAAAATCTATATTTTTTTAATTACCTTACTAGAAGTATAACAGTAGCCGGCATATTCTTGATATGATGCATATAAAGAAAAATGTATGTGACAATGATATTGGAATTTTGTTGGAGATCCTAAGCAAGTCAAAGAAACTTCTTAATGCATAGTATGATTTGAATGAAATAGGGATTAAAAATGATCTAGAACCTTTCAAAATAAATGACACTCAGATGTAACTAGCTCAAGCTTGCTTTTACATGACCTTAGAACAGGGAAAAAAACTTATGTTTAATTTTGAATAATGTGAAACTACCACAAGCTTGTGCATAAAATATTACACAATGTGCTGACATTAGTAAGAGAAAAATATCATGATACAAAAGTCATAATGCTCCTATTATTATGCAACACTTACTCAAATTTGTTGTCATGAAAATACTACCCAAAAAAAAAGGATTCTATTATTTTTAGTAGGATAGGTTTTATTTTAAGGAATATATTGTAAAGCCATTAAGTTAAGCAATCTTGAGTTTCTAGAAAAGGAAATTATGCAAATACCATGTGAACTTAAAACAATATTTTTACCTTGTTTCTTTAACATCATATTCCATTTAGCTATTCATTTGTGAAAACAAATCAAATTTGTTGGACTAGTACATTGTTACTCTATGTACTTTGTAGAGAGGCATTTGGATAGGTTGAAAAGATTTGCTCGTAATCCAACTAGAAGGGTCTATAGAGGAAGGATATTTACCTGAAGAGTATTCAATTTTTTGTTATATTTATATGCATCATGAGGTAAGGAAAAAAGATATAATAGATATATGGAAGACAATGACAATGCAAATATTATTAAAGTATCTTCTTCTTTTTTTCCAAAAATTTAGGCATCCTATTATAGGGAAATGTTAAAGGAAAGATAAAGCAATCAATTTAAACTCAAATTAATTACGTCAAGCTCATCGAAGCATTATATTTAATTTAAAGGGAAAATAAGATAAGAAGCACATTAGGGAGCATCTTAATTTGAAAAAGACAAGCGGTAAAAGAAGTCGATGGGCAAGGTCACAAGATCTTAATAAATTTCCCTAGCGATTTCAAAATAAGGTGATATATTTAAGAAAAACACCCCAACTCATATTCATTAGTTGTTCAAAGACCCCATCAACTTGCCAAATAAACCTTCATATTATGTTATTAATGGAAATAAGTTCATGACTGAAAAATGAGATGTAAGGTGGAAGACTCAAAATAATGGACTTTTTTTTCAATCTTAACTCTGAATTTTGCAAATTATAACGATCATAATCTATCACTTGAAAATGCAAATTATTATGGTTCAATAGAAGAAATTATTTAAGTGGATTACTATAGATAACTTAAGGTAGTGTTGTTCAAATGGTATTAGTTTTAAGAGGAGAAAGGTGACTATAAGCTTATTTGGATAAACTTCAAAAAGTTTTATTATATGGAGGATCCTTTTATGTTGGCCAACCAAGTACATCAAGTGTTTTATGTAGCTAATTATATTAAGGAAGGTTATCACTATGTAGAGAAGATGGTACCTAGGCATTTGTTTGATGTATCTTTAGATGACAATGAAAACCTTAAAGAAACATATTAAAGAGAACCAAAAGACTATGTTAGTGATTTCTTAAAAAATGATGATGAAATGGACACTAAGTAGTCTAGAGAAGATTTACATATAGAAAAGATTGGCATAGCTTAGATATTGAAATGGAAAATGATGATGATGGAAATGATTCAAATTCTGATGACACTGATTAGGATTGGATCGATAATAACCAATAATTTATTATAAAAGGTCATTAGTTGTTTTTCTTTTTCTCTTAAAAATTTTCATTTTCATCACTATATGTTTAAATAAAATTTACTATGGTTATTTAATTTCCATTAAATATGATTTTTAAGAACAATGTTGTTTAGTGTTATATGTTTTTTCAATGAAAAAAGGGAAGAATCATACATGTGTGACCAAGTTTGTTATACTAAGATCTTTGGAAAATTTTTGAGAAAGCAATAAAGGGAGACTCATTTTTATGAACTAAAAGATTCACCTGACTTGTCACATGGAAAGCAAGAGCAGTTGGAGGATAGTGAAGAGAAATGTCAAATCATTGAAAAAAAAATAGCGTAATAGTAATTCCAACTGTTTTTCATAAAGAGGTACATGTTTTCCCAATTTTTTAGTAGCATATATGTGATTATTCTACTGTTAAATGTAGGTTGAAGCCTAAGAAGTGTGTTTGATTTAAGGTTAGTGTGTTTAAGTTAAATTTGGTGTGATTTGCCTTCATTTTGGTGAGTTTGATTTGTTTTTAATTGTGTTTTTAAGGTTTAATCTGAAGCAATTTGATGAAATAATTAATTTAAGTTGTTTAAAAGTAAGTTTGAAGGGATTTGGATGGAAAATTGGATTGAAATTGAAGTTAGAAAGGCTTACTTTTAGGGACAACGGCGGGTTGTTCTCTTGGACCCCAAATTAACTCCTCACCATTTGCAATCTTAAAAGTGCCTCAAATTATTCTTTAAAATTCCATGAAATGTGATAAAATATGAAAATCATATGAGTAACATCTCATTCAAGGATTTTAACTAAGGATGCATGAAAATCACATGAAAATATCCAAACCTTCTCCTAACAAATACCAAATCATGCCTAAAATATGTATGTTTTAACCATTATCACGCTTCTTTTTACCAAATTCTCAATCTTAAAACATAGCAACTTTGCAAATCAAAGTAACCTTAATTCCTCAATTTACTTCATAAATCAATTTAAAACCCTAAATTTATAATTATTCATAAATCCTTTTCAACCGTTTGATACTTTACATTCCATAGATCAAAAGAAATTAACTTAAACCAAAAGTAAAAATGATCATTAATGAAAATCACAATTTTCATTGTCACTAAATTCAATAGTTAATTAATAAATACTAAGAATCTCAAATGTGTAATAAAGAAAATAAAATACCAAAATAAAAAACTAATCTAATTTGAAACCTGACTCCTTAACCATCTAATGACTAATTGACCCACCTGATCTACCCTACTAAATATGACTTGAAATCTGAGATATAAGAATTTATTGACTTTCTCCTAAAAAAATGTATTTGACAAAGAATGAGTTTCCAATTCTATAAGGAAAATTAGAATGTACTTGATATGTATGACACAATTCAATAAACGAAATGGAAGATGCACATACATATTGCATAAGGATTTCATATCACACTTTATATCAATTCCATTTATATGTAAATTATTCCAAATCAATTCTTCTATTTCTAGGTTCTCAATTCGATTCTTTCTTAATTTAAGGGCTCCGTTTAAAATATTAGAGTTTTATCCAATGATCTACCAACAAGTAGACCACACAAGATACCTAACCTATGTATTGCCACCCCAAAATACCTAATCCCATCACAATAAATCATAAGAATACTTCCCATTCCAGAAGCATCATGGGATTTATATCTTAGAGTACCAAATATAAATTACAAAGGATATCCCTAACTAAGAATTTTTCAATACGTGTTTAATAATCAATATTAATCTCGTCTTATATGAATATTAGGATTATTGGGTACACTTCACATAGGTAAGTTATTAACTAGGATCTCTTTATATTTCCCTTAATATTCGATAATCTCAATATTATTATGTTAAGCCATCGTATTTCATCATCACATATCTACACTTTAATGTCATGGTGTTATAATCATAATTTTTATACATGGAAAATCATATTTCTAAACCAATACTCAACAATTGCCACATTTTTTTACAATTCCTTCATTTGACACTTTTTATAAAATTTACCAAGTAACCATATACATTTACTCATATAAATACAAGTTCCATACAATTCTCATATCCATCATGAAATCACATATTTTATTATTTACCATAAGGAGTACGAGACATTGTTATACTTTAATTGAGTTAACTGAAAATGATCTTAAGATCTTCCAATTTAAGAACCTTATGACTAGTAGCCTAGTAGGTACAGAGGTGTTCAGTTAATATACCCTTAAATTTATATTTCATGCAAAATCCACATTTTCAGTTTATAACTAAGAACATTCAAATTATTCATAATTTGCCAAAAAAGCACATATTTTGATGAATTTTAATCTCATAATTTGTACAAAATTATAAAAATCACAACTTCCACAAGATGCTTATAGTAAGACATATTAAATCTAATAATTCACACATAATTCATAATATTCACATATGTACAAAATTAACAAAATTATGGGTACACTCTAATTAACTCTTCCTTGAAAATCTAAGAAACTCTAAATTCCTAATCGGTCACCACTTGCCTCTCCAATTTATCTCTAATGGGGTGTTTGGTTGGGGGGAATAGCTATTCTAGTCCCCCTCTATTCCCAAATAATAGCTATTCCTATGTTTGGTTGCATTTTTTCTTATGGAATAGCCATTCCTAGGAAT
>JAOXYD010202831.1:0-21678 GCA_028565735.1 Pinacopodium congolense
GTAGCATATAATGAAAACTTCAAAATCCTCACCAAACACGCAACCAACTCCTTAGCCAACACGTAATAAGCAATAAACTTCAAATATCTCAGTTCTCAAGCTGAAACAAGCAGACAATGTCAAGGGTAGATTTTATGATGACAGAATTAAGGAGATTATGATGGCCAAGACATAACATTCAATGGCTTGGTTTCCTTCCCACCATAGATGGATGTAAAACTCATCCTGAGTTCTTAACTGCCTCGGATATGGAATGGCGAAATTGAAACCCAATTCTAAGGTTATTTGATTATGTCAAAGGAATACAGAAGTTAAATATTCCTGAACCTGTAGTTTTCTGGTTAAGATGACAAAAGATATTACTTTTGGCATTTATCATGATATTATAGAATAAATCAATGACATGTCCCGAACTTTTCCAACTTCATGTTGCTCGAGAAAAGGGTGTACTTAACGAATGGAATCTGATAGATGACAAATGTTGAAGTCTAGGGTAACAAAATCTTTAGTCTTCTATTTCTATGTTTTCTTTAAGTTAATATCTTTATGTTTAGTCAATTAGGAAATAAAAATTTTAAATTGTATCATTTGAATCCCTTCTATTAACTTTGTTAGTAGAAATGCTTATGGAACTTCTAACTCAAATGGTTTATGAGTGAAATCCACTCTATATTTTCGTATTGGAACCAACCTAATTGATCGAGTTTCTTTCGAACTTCTCTTTCTCCTTCCTAATTCTCTATAATTTTTTTCTCAATTCATGAATGTCATTTCTTTTTCCAAATTTTTTTCCTTTGACGATTAGAAACCACAAAATGTCTCACAAGAACACAACATTCCAAAATTCAAAATCGATTATATCAATCAAACTTTAAACTCAATAAAGAAATATAAAATTGAAGAATATAATTTAAAGTTTCTGTCACATTTTAAAAAATGTTTTTCCTTTTTGAGAAGTGATAGGAAATTCTAGATTTTTTGTATTCGCACTTGTCTTAGATATGTTAAATTAAAATGAATCTTCAATTTGTCAACACTCATACTTTCCATAAGCAAATCTTACTCGACGTAATGAACATTTTTAATTGATGCTTGATATTTCATGCATCAGTAAAATACCAATATTCACTTGTCCTTATTATGTTTTCTTTCCATTTGATAGAATTGATTGTCAACATCAAGAATACAGATGAAGAAGTTGAATAATATAGAAAGAAAGGTGTTCGTTAGTTTTCACTATACTGCAAATATACATATCATAACTTATAATATAACAGATATCAATCACACGATAATTGAATATAAACACCTAACAACTTGAATGGAATTTTGTTTAAGGTAAACCAAAAGTTATTTAAACTAAAAATTAAATTAAATTAACCAAATTCATTAAATTAAACTGTAAAAGAAAGCAAAACAATTAAGTACTGAATGATGAAGATTTAGGGATTATTTTACCCTTATTTATCTTCCTTTTACCTTATTAATTTAATTATGTTTGATCTTAGATATCCAATAGTTTGATTATCCTTTATCAAGATCTAGTAAATTAATTCTAATTGAAACACTTAAAAGCTGAATTGCAGCCTCTCAGTTCACAACACTACTCCTAAATATGCAATTAGGTTTGAAGTAATCCTAAGAACAATTAACAAGTAATTAAGATTTCTTTTTAATTACGCGTTAACTCATCAATTCTCGTTGTGCATCTTAATTCAATAAATCAAAATAATCTCTCGATTAGAAGGGATTATAGGCTCAATAATTAACACAAACAACCATGCCTTAAATCAATAATATAAAAGTTGGATAACAATTCAAGAACAAATCTTAAACTAGATTTAGCAATCCATAATCATGTTCAAAAAATAAATATTTAGATTAAACATTTAAAAGAAAGCAATGGAAAGATAAACAGTTGAAAAATGTTGAAGTCCCTTTTGTTGGAAAATCTAAATAGCCCTTTGAATTTTGATTTCTTCACCTTGATCTTGAGTTTCTTGATGTTTTTCTCCTTCCAAACCACTTGTTTTTCTATCTTTGATGTTTCTTAGGCTTAAAATGGCGGCTTCTAGGGTTTTACCATGTCTTCCCAATCCAAAATATCATATAATCCGACTTGAATACGCCATCCTTACTATTATGGAAAACTGCCAAATCGCTATAATGACTTAGGCTTGGTGAAGTCTTATGTCACTATAGCGACCTAAGTGTTACTCCAAAGCTCCATCTTCCACTTCTCTCAGCCTCCTAACTTAATTTCACTTGAATTTGCATTAGATATTAACACTAAATATGATATAATTCATGTCCAAATTTACAAAAATCACACTATAACAGTTAAACATTAAGAAAAACATTAAAATAACATTAAAAGAAGTCTAAAATATGTAAATTTCATTCTAAACATACACACTAACACATTAAACCATTAGAGAAATAAACTTTAATGCAACATGTTCATAAAATTTGCAATAATTCTTGATGTTTCAATGACTCAAAGTTTTTAATTCCTTGATTTTGATTATGTTATGAGTTTTTATGATAGACTAAAGAGTTAGAGTTAAAAGTGTGTTTTGATTGAATTTTAGACATGTTTTAAACTAAAGGAGTGGAATATGGCGAAAGAGGAAAGAAGCTCAATGTAACCATACATTGACATTATTCTTCTTAATGGATGGCCACTATTGTGCATATGAGAAAAAGTCAGTAGATAAACATGAGTCCATAATGGCATCTTTATGGTCCCCAGAAGCTGTTATTTAGCTCTAATTAATAGGTAGAAGAAAATAGCCCTTATAAATGATGTTGTTGTGGTCTTAAGGAATCACTATTTAGGTCCTATTCGAAAATAGATAAATGATAATCCTTTATAAATGGTGCTATTATTCCCTGACTCAAGTGTTATTGTGTTATTGGAAAATGCGAGACATGGAAAAGATATAAGAGAAAAATGACCAAAGCACCCAAGATACCTATTTAGGGTTACAATAATCCTACCTAGTCATCCTAACTTACCTAACAAGAGATATATGGCCATCAAGAACACTCTCACGAGTGATTGAAGCAAGAAGGAGAAGAGTGGAGAAAAAGAAGAAAACTACATTCCAATCATTGTCATCTACCTTTGCCAATCAACTTCAGTGATTTGTTTCATCCTTTCATTTTTTGTTCCTTTTCCACTAAAAGTAGCTAGCTTATTTCTTTCTAGAAATAGATATTCTAAGTTGGTTCTTAGAAAATTATGAGATCAAATTGACCACATTATATTATTTAGATTTTTGAATATTCGTATATTTCATGAATTAAATAAAATTATTTTTTTAATTTATTGTGCAAGAGGCCTATTGTCCAATTTATTAAAATAATATAAAGCCAATTATAATTTCAAATTCGTAATTGTTTGAAGATCCCAATGCTTATGGCAAAATAACAATTGTGATAGGGAATATATGATCTAACTTAAAAAAGCCAAGCTCTTAAGTTTGTTGGATAGAATTGATAGTCGTTCTAGCATTTAATGCTATTGGTAAAGTAAATCTTAAGAGCTTGTTTAGGGTTATTTATTGGTAAGAGAAATAATTCAAAGAACTTTTTTTGGTTGTCAATGAAATAATGAAAGATAGGTTATTAGAGTTTGTTAACAATTATAACTAATTTATCTAAGAATAGGAAATTAATTTTTATATCAATGATCAATTAATAAAAAACTTAAACGAGATTATAACTTTGACTAGATGCTTATCTATCATTGAATCTTTATTTATTTTGCTTTTGAAATTAATTAATTTTTTTACTTTAGCTAATATTAAAATACCTCCCTTTTCTTTAATTTATTTTGTTAACCTTCAGAAATTGATAAATCATCTTAATTCATTTGGAATGTGACCCTACTTATCACTACATGCAAGCTATTTATTTGTGTCAAAGTAGAAATTTACTTTTGTTAGATTTGACACATATCAAATTTTGGAGCTATTACCAGGGATTGGTATCAATTTAATTTACCACTTTTTTTATGCTTATGCCTTAATCTTCTCATATTGGTGAATTAAACTACAATCCTAAGATTAAGAAGATAGTTAGGAGGCTAAGGAAAAAAAAGCTAAACTTTAAGCTTAATAAGCATTTACTACATTTGATCTGGTTTCTCATGATTCCAAAGTAGAAGATGTGGCTCACAAAGATATAACCTCAAAGGTGTTTTCTACTACAGATTTGTATTAACAGCCATTTTATATAAAATACTCAAATTTGGAGGTGGCATTTAAGTTGAAGTCTAAATTGATTCATCTATTACCTAATTTTAGTGGATTAGAGAATAAAGACTCTCACAAAACACCTTAAGGCATGTGTTCAAGTATGAGACTGTAGGATTGTCTAAAGAATAGATAAAGTTGAGAGCATTTTCATTTTCACTAGCCAATAGGGCTAAGGATTAACAACTTTACCCATCTCTTAGGTCTATTAGTATATGGACATAAATGGCAAGGTTGTTTTTAGATAAGTTTTTCTTAGACTCAAAAGTCACAAGCATAAGGAGGGAGATATGTAGGATCAAGTAAAAAGAAATGGAGACCCTTCACAAGTATAAAAAATGACTTAATCAACTATGTGCAAGCTGCCTTCAGCATAGAATTTCAAAGAAACTCTTTATCTTATAATTCTGTAAAGGATTGTTTACAACATAGAGGAGGATAATAGATGAAACTACTGGAGGAGCCATAGTAAACAAGACCTCTATATAATCTCTAGATTTGAAATTCATTATGGTTATTAATTCACAATAGTTTGCTTTTAGGCAAGAATCAACTATAATGAGGATAAATAAGGTGAGGTAAGTATATCATCCCTTGGGTATTAGATTTCTAATTTAACATCTTTTGTGAAGCAGTTAATTATAGGGATATTTAGTAAGTAAAGACTTGTAGAATATGTGCTGCCCCTAGTGACCCCAACAATATGTGTCAAAAACTTCAAGACAATTCTCAAAAGCATGCTAATTTTGTTAAATGATTTCCTAGCCCACCTAAAAAAAAATATGATCCCTATTTAAACACTTACAATCTAAGATAGCGAAATCATCCTAATTTCAATTATAGAGTGAGGCAGTTGAATTTTCAACAATCCCAATCTAAGCCACCATTCCAACAATTATATAACAATGCACTATTAGGTATGTCTTTAGAAGAAATTGTTAGAATACTTGAAACTAATATAAAACAATTTCAACATGAGATAAGGATAAGCATCCAAAACCTGAAACAAATTATATGATTTAATTGGCATCTACAATTAGTAAATTGGAGTGTCAAGTTAATTTTACCCTTACAAACTACAATTAATCCTAAATAAAATATTAGTAAATTATCTTAAGGAGTAATAAAAAGTTAGAGTAGTATAAGAAGCTAAACTATGAGCAAACATTAGAGTAGGAGATTAAGAAGGGAGTGCTAACTCTCTAACACCATTTATTAGCCTAACAGATCCAAAAGTGAAAAGTTTAGGACACTAGTAACACAACCTCCTTTTTTTCCATGATATGCTATGTCTAAAAAAGAGTAAGAAGAGGATAAGATCTTAGAAACATTCCACAAGTTAGAGGTAATATCCCTTTACTTGATGCTATTAAATAAGTACCTTACTATATGAAGATTTTAAAGGAGTTATGCACCAATAAGAAAAAATTAAAAGATAATGAGAAGATAAGTGTGTGGGAGAATGTTTCTGTGGTCCTCTAAAAAACTTACCTCTAATGCAAGAACCTAGGTATGCTTACTATACCTGATAAAGAAGGTAATATAAGTATTAAGAAAGCCGTGTGTGATATAAGAGCTTTGACAAGATTTCATGACCTTTTCTATTTAGTACCTTGAAATATCATAAATGAATAAAAGAAATTTTTTTTAACATTGTAAGAATGTGTAGTCAAGGATCTATTTACATATGCATGAACTAGTTAAAGCTTCTCAATTTCTTTGCAAGTTTGGTTTACAAGAAACAAAGTTCTACTCAATTTACCGAGTTAAAACGTTCCACAAACATCAACAATTACAATCACAATAGAAAAATCTTTCACTATCTTACTCTTATCAAGTAACATTAAAACATTATAATTTATTTATCTTGGCCTTTTATGTCACAAACAAGAGTTATATTTAATATTAACAAAACATTAATTTCATCACTTTTCCCAAACAATATTAAAGTTCCTATTATGTGTTCTAATTAATAAAAGTTTTATACCAGAAGGGTCAACAATTTCATTAAATTTCTTCTTGAATTTAAGTGAATAATTCTTATCTAATAACTGAGCAACACTTGATAAATTATACTAAATCTCAACCATAAATACTACATTAGAGATAATTTTTATACCTGATAGATTGTGCACAGATAAAAAACGTTCGCCTTTGACATCTACCAGCCTACCATCACTAAGCTTTATCTTTGAAGAATATGTTCCATCCAAAGTTTTGAATTTTTTCCTCTATTATATATGATGAGTATAACCACTATTAATCATCCAGAGATCAGTATTTTGAGTTACAACAAAATATCTATCGATAGTAGTAGCAACGAAAAAGTTTCTCCCTTTAAATTTCATCAGTGACTTAAGTAGGTTGAACTTGATTTTGTTAACTAACATTTCTGGATCAAACAATTTCAACATGCTCAAAATGCCTACAGCTTTGCATTGGATTAAAGGTTTGTATCAGTAGTAATTTTTTTGTGATTTGTCTTTTTACAATGCGGACAAGGTCAGATACTTGCCTCTTTTGTTTCTTCCTTGAAACATCTATTTTTCCCTTTCCATTTCTTTAATATTCTGAATTCAACTTATCCCAAACTTCTTTTGTTATTCTGTATGCCATGATCCTTATAAAACAAGTATCACTTACTGTTAAATGAAGACCACTTAAGGTTTTAAATTTATGGAGGCCCTTTCTTAATACATTTAAGCTAATTCATGGTTACATGCTCTAGTAGCTTATTTTCAAAGTCTAATTCACCAACTCTCCACAATAGCAAAACCCTGAGATATGTTTCCATCTTTTGGAACCATATATTATAATTTTCTCTGTTGAAGATTGAAGAAGTAACAAAAATACTAATGCTTGTAGCTATTACAATGATCACTCAAATCTCTTAATTATTTTTTCTTTGTTTAGGCGAGGTTTTCTTATTTATATTGTCCCACAAAGATCAACTTCACTTTGATACAAAATATAGGAAATTGTATAGTAGAGAAGACTTAAAAAGTCATTTTTTTTATTTTTATTTCACATATATATAGTTACAATTCTAAAAAAGATAGTCAATACTAAACCATGATAAGTTAAGAAAGTTTACTTGCTAATCTATTGTGTTGAACTAAGGAAGGTTCACCTAAGTTTTGATGATGACAAAATAATACTATTAATGGTTTTATTATGCCTGATATCTTGGGAAATATAGATGTGAAGAAAGAAGATATAATTTAGAGTCCAAGTCAAAGTATTGGGGCCAAAGTGATAATACATGAAGATCAAAGTGTTCTCGAGATTTACAAAGTGTTAATGGCCTTAAATCATACATATTATATTTATAATTAGTGTTTATGTATATAAGGTGGATAATCAAGAGAAAATTGTGTAGAGAATGTTTTAATGATCCTCTTGATACATTAAAACTTTTTGGGAACTAGTTCGATGTGTGCTTTTGTGTATGTGTGAGTTAAGTTGTGTGTGAAAATAAGTGGTTGAAAATGTTAGGATATTTTTTTAGGTTAGATTATGTGAATATATTAAGGTTTGTGTGATAAAAAGTATTTGAAAATCTTTGAATTTTTTTGGAATAATTTAAAAATATTGGAATGTGAAAAATGTGTAAAAAAAAATTTCACATTGATATTGATCAATCAACAATTTCTACATTAATGTGCTTGGTAGTGGTAGATCAGTGTGTCAATTTCACAGGGATTGGTCGGTTAGTGCCTACTAATGATTGACTAGTTAGTTTCTACTAATGTGTTGAATTTTTTCAAGGAATGGTCAACTAGTGGGTGAGATTGGCTAACTAGTAACTAATCGACAACTACACCCAGTGGTCAACTAATGGCATCAAAGATCTAATACCAACAACTAGTTTTATTGGTAAAAAATGGAATAAATGATTTTTAGTGAGTCCTAATAACTATAAATGTCCAATAAGCTCATTTTCATTTATGAATAAGTGTTATAAATGTTTTTTCTGCATCAAAAAGTATTAGGAAACATCAAACTAAATTATAAAAGTGTTTAAGTGTTTGTTTGGTTGGTTTTTGGTGTGTTTTATGTGAACTATTAGTGCATTCATTCTTAAGTTTGTTAGCGATCCCTTTAATCACCTTAAGTTGGTCAATTGAGACATTCTGTAAAGTTTAATTTGGGGTGGTGAGATTACAAGGAAAAATTTGTATAAGGTTACTCTTATACCTATTGAAAAAAGAGTTATTGTAAAGGTTACTCTAAAAAGTAGGACAAAGAGAAGTGATTTTATAGTGGTTGACTTTATAGTGAAAATTTTAATAAAAATTTGTAGATTAGATGTAGGTGTGGGTTTATACGTCGAACTACTATAAATTTAGTTTAATCTTTCTTCACTTAACTCTTTGTTTTTTAAGTTTATTTTAATTTAAATTATTTTATTATATTGATTAATTAAATTGTTTTAACTTCTGCATTTAGACTAAGAGGGAATTTTTTTTATTAGGTGCAAAAACTTAGAAAAATTTAAAGTTACCTAATTCAGTTCCTCTTAGGTGTCATATAGAGACCAACAATTGATATTTGAGTAAGGACTCGTATAGGTATAATTCTAGCGAAATGTTAAGTTTAAGGTCATAATGATTCATTTTGATAGTGAAAGCGTAGATAAACCTCCTCATTTTGATGATAAAAATTATGGAGATTGAAAATTTGTGATAAATTGTTTTTGACTATAGGTGTTGATTTTTAGAAAATTATAAAGAATAGCCTTCACAATCTAATAAAAAGAATAATTGTAGATAATGTGGAGATAATAATATCCAAGAATGAAAATGAGTAGGATGGAATTGATTAAAGGCTTATTACTCATATTTATAAATTTATACATATCTTACTTAGTGTATTAAGTAGGAACATGTTAGTCCTATTTGTCACCCTGGGGGAGGGGGATGAGTTAGGTACTTTGAAATTTTCTAAGTAAACGATGATCCTAAATTCACCAATCTTTCTATCAGTGAATGCGGAAGCAAATAAAACAATTAAATAAACAATCAAAACAATAACATAAATAATATAAACATAACTTGTAAACTGAACAGTAATATATACTCAACTTATAACTTAAAAGTTTTAACATAAAAGTGTAGAAGAGAATAACATAAACAATTTATATTGATTAGAAGATATCCAATATCTCTTACGTTCATTCTTTAATAAAAATTGTTGATAATTTTCACTATTAAAAGCACAAATACAATGTTAGCAATTACAAAATCCCTTTTCAAGCCTCAAAGATAACCTTCTCAATCCTTTTTAAGGCTTAAGTTTTTCTCACAACTATTCTATCTCTAAAAAATACACTTAAAAAGAATCTTACTTTAGCTCCAAATGGTTTATTAAGAGGCTCACGAAACTTTGAGATGTATGAAAAAATGTGCTAAAAACTACTCATAAATCGAACTTAAACTTCAACTAAAAACTTCATTTAAACCATACTTTCAATGCTCTCAACATTTGAATAATTGAATTTAATTAACTTAGATGCTTAAAACTAATGCAAAAACACCTATTTATAAGTTTGGAACCTCAAACTAGTTGTATTTTATGTTGATCAATATTCTAAAGTATTAAAATCATTTTTCTATTAAGAAATTATCGTTGAAGCATAAAATTTGAACATCAACAACAGTTTTGATCGAGCATCAATAGCGTTATTAATGTACCACTGCTCTAAACACCCTCTTCAATGTAGGTTGCTCAACAATACCGTTAATATCTTGGTGATTCGTAGTTAATCATTTGAGGAAAAACACATCAAAACTTAACGAAAACATTTCCAACCTAAATTAAAACTAATCCATCATTATAAAAGATTTTCTTAACTCAAACACATATTGAAAAACTTCTTCAAACCATCTTTAACTCATCAAGAAGATTATTAATAATATTTTCCATAAACATTCCTTTTAATTATGCATCTTAAATTCATTTAATAATTCATATATGTAATTATGCATGAATGAACCTTATCAACCACTAAAATGAACCAAATAAGACTTACAACAAAAATTACAAGTAAAAACTTATAAGAATTCTATCTTGAACTCCCAAATACTTAAATCTTCATTATTTCATCATAAGCTCCCAAATTCTTTGATATTTCAACGTTTACACCTATCTTTCACACACTTAAAACACAATAAAATATTAGTCCAAATATTCTTTGTTATCATCGAAATAAAGTGGAACCTCATTTAATTTAATAATCTCCCTTTTTGTTGATGATGGTAAAACTACGTGATATTATAAAGTACAAAACTACAAATGTCCACAAATCATTCCAAGAACATTAAATTCACTCAATATCACATAGTCATTGTTCAAGGATGTAATTGTACATATGAGACCACAAGTAACATAACTACCTCATTTCAGAATCAATATCACAAATACAATTTCAAAAGTCATTTCAAATCTTCAACATTTCTCATAAAAGTATAATAAGCATCAAAATTTCAAAAATAACTAAGTATGCAATTTATCTTAAGTATGCAAGAATTTTCACAAAACCAAAAGAAACACATTTTAGCAAGTTTAGACCTTACCAACTCTCTCCAAGTTTGTTAAAAACAACACTCTCTCTAAATTCATGCGTTATAATAGAAATTTAAAAATTAAAAATTTCTACTATTTCCCCTAAATAAAGCATAATATTACACTTGACTCTCCCCCTTTTTGAAATCATAAAAAAGGAAAAAAAGCATTTAAACAAATCCATAAATTTTAAAACAATGCAAATCTTACTCCTTAATTCATAAGAAACACAAATATCACAAACATAGAACAATACTTTAAAAATCATAAAGAACTACCATCAATCATGCCTGATTTCTCTCATAATCAAGAAAAATCTAGCCTCACTCATTAATTTTCATTAATTTAGTGAAAATATTTGCTGATTAAAGTGTGGTATCAATAAATTCAAATTTTTTAAATAAAAAAATAAATTCAAGTTTAGTATCTCCATTTTGATTATGATCCTAATAAAATGATATCTAATCTCTATATGTTTTGTGCTAGAGTGTTAATGAGATTCTTTATTAAGTAAATTGCACTTGTATTATCACATCTAATGGGTATTTTTATTAAGCTCTAAACTATAATTCCTAAGTTATTGTCTAAGCCATAGGATTTGAGTGAGATAACTAATAGTGGCTAAATACTCCAATTCCACCATAGACAATGAAACCAAATTTTATTTCCTACTAAAACATAATACTAATGCATTACCTAAGAATTGACATGCATCAAATATCCTCTTCCTATCTAGTAAACTACCTACATAACCTACATCCAAATACCCAAATAATTTAAAAAATAGATTCCTAAGGTACCAAAACTCTAAGTTCAACGTTCCATGTAAGTACTTAAGGATGCATTTAAAAGCTAACAAGTGAGAAGGATGGATTTAACAACTAAGAAGTGAGAATATTTAGGATATGCTAGAGATCTTGCATATAAACACATGCTAAAAATAGTATCAGGCCTAATTGCTATTAAATACAAACAGAATACTAATCATACCTTGATATTTATTTGTATAGACCAGCAAAACATCTTCATCTTTATTGGATTTTGTGGATATGCTCTTTGGTGTGTCAAATAGTTTCACTTGATCCATCCCAAAGCATTTGAGTGGCTCTTTTATGTACTTGGCTTGATTGATAAAAATCCCTTCCTTCATTTTTTTGAGAACCTAAGGAAGAAATTCATTTCATTTATCATACTTATCTAAAATTTCCTACTCATACACTTTACAAATTCTTGACATAAAATCCTATTAGTAGAATCAAATGTGATATCATCCATATAAATTTAAACAATCAATAAATCATATTTTCTTTCTTCATAAATAAATTACTATCAAATTTTTCTTTAATAAAAACATTTTAAAGAAAAAAAGCACTCAATCTATTATATCATGTTGTAGGAGCTTGTTTTAAATCATATAAAGCCTTAAAAGTTTTAAAACATGCTCAAGTGTATCATGTTTTTCAAAATCGGGGGGTTGTTTAATATATACTTCTTCTTAAATAAAACCATTTAAAAATGTATCTTTTCACATCCATTTGAAAAAGTTTGAAACTCATATAAGAAGTAAATGCAAGTAATAATCTAATAGCTTCTAATATAGCTACAGGGTTAAAAGTCTCATTATAATGTATATCTTATTCTTGGTTATACTCTTTTTTAACTAACCTAGCCTTATTTCTAATTATATTACCTTGTTCGTCGAACTTGTTCTTAAAATCCCATTTCACATTGATTATTGAGTTATCCTTTGGCCTAGCTATTAAACTTTAAACATTGTTTCTTTCAAATTGATTTAATTCTTCATTCATTACCAAAACCCAATTTTCATTATCCAAAGCTTTTTCTACACTTTTATATTTAATTTGAGACATAAAGGCAAGATGAGATAAGTTATTTAACAGAGAATAAGTAACTACCCTTATTGAACATCAACTAGAATCTAGTTGGAGGGATGATCCTTCTTGTGCTTCCAATCTCTTGGTGGCTCATCATCCTTCCTTTCATCCCTTGGTTCAATAATTGGCACGTGTGAGGTTTTTCCTTCTTCCTTTTCCTCTTCAACTGATATCTTTTCTAATTCCCTAGATAAACTTTCTTACTTTCAAAGGGGTTAGTTTCATAAAATACAACATGTATAGATTCTTCTATAACATGAGTTCTCTTAGAGAACACCCTATATGCTTTCCTAGTCAATGAAAAACCTAAAAATATGCCCTCATCAGTGTTAAAATCAAACTTACCTAAACTATCTTTAGTATTCAAGATGTAGCATTTGCATCTAAAAACTCTAAAATGACTAATCTTTAATTTATTACCTCTCCAAAGTTCATATGGGGCTTTATCTATCTTTTGCCTAATGTTTACCCTATTAATAATATGACATGCACATGTAGCTGCTTTGGCCCAAAAATACTTTGGCAATTCATACTACTTAGTCATCATCCAAGACTTTTCTTATAAAGTCATATTCTTTCTTTCTATTACACTTTTTGTTGTAGAGTCCTAGGGATCGAAAAATTATGAGAAATGTCATGATCATCACAAAATGTTTTAAACAATTTATTATAAAATTCTCTACCATGATTATTCGTAATTGAAGCAATGGATAAACCTTTTTCATTTTATATTTTCATTGTAAATCTCACAAATGATTTGAAATATTCATGTTTTCTACTTAAAAATAAAACCTATGTAAATCTACCAAAGTCATAAACAATAACAAATGCATAAGACTTACCACCTAAACCACCTACTCCACTAGGACCAAACAAATCTATGTAAAGAACTTCAAGGGGTCTAGAAGTTATTACTAATTTCTTACTTAGAAATGGACTTCTTACTTGTTTCCCTATTTGGCATATTATATAAATCTTATCCTTTTCGTACCTTATACTAGGGAGACCATTAACAAGTTAAGTGGAGTTAAGTTTTGATGAAGATCTATGCTATAAGTTATCTATGCCAAATTTATGTACACTCACTTAAAGAAATTTAACACTTTTTTCAAGGTTAGTGACATCATCAAAATAAAAAAAAATGTTACTTCCTATTTTTTCCTAAGGAAGCAATACTACTATCACTAACTCTTGAAACTGCACATTCATTTTCTTTAAAACACACTTTGTATTCTTTATCATACAATTGACTTACACTTAGAAGATTGTGCTTTAATACATATAAAGGAGACCATTTTCAATTAAAGGACAATTATCCTTACTAATTTTTCCAATGCCAATTACCCCTTGGCATTGTCTTTAAAAATTATAATTCCTCTACCCTTACTTTTGAAAAGAGATGAATTATGAAGGGTTACTAGTCATGTATCTTGAACATCCACTATCAACATACCTTTTGTTTCTCCTTGTAATGATCTATAAAAAAAAATAAAATCATATTTAAGTACTCATATCATCTTGTGTTTTTAAGGGTTAGTTATATACCTATCCCTACCTCCTAGTGTAATATCTTTAGGTCTATCGTAACAAAATCATACTGTATGACTATAATAACCATAATAAGTACAAAGTAAAGGGGTATAGGTTCTATATGCACTTTTATACTCATTTGTAGGCCTAAAACCATTATATGACCATAGTTGAAAATTTGTTCTAAATAGGGAAAGTGAGCTTCTTTCATTAAACCTTTGCCAAGGGAATCTCCTAGGTGTTGTCCTTTGGCTATAGATGAATGTGTGATGTCTTTGCTTAGATTGTGACCTACTAGTAGATGCATTTTAAACAAAGGTCCTAAGTAGAGATTTATCTTCTAATGTCTCACCCTTTACAAAAACGGTCTTACTAGTTGATGGTCCATTATTACTATTATAATCTAAATCATATTTGTCATTACCCACATTTTGAGCTTTTAACATTGTTTCTAATTTCTCATTTTCCTTAGTAAATTTTGCAAATGATTATTTAAGGGATTCTAGTAAATTTTGCAAGTGATTATTTAAAGGATTATATTTCTTTTTTTAATGGCATATTTTCATTCACTAAACTATCACTATTCTATTTTCATTCATTAAACTATTATTGTCCTTATTTATTGATTCTAATTCTTGACTAAGTCTTTCATTTTTTAATCGACACTTGTATAACAGTTTTAAGAATTTATTATTCCTAACATGCAACTTCTTCTTCTTCTTCTTAGTCAATTCTTCTAAATGTTCTATCACTTCTTGATAACTATACTTAACATCGTATTTGTTATTACTAGAATGAGAATGTGAAGAACATATCTCTTCTCGTGCTGTTTAATTCAGTTTTTGTAGCCTTCAAAGCTTTCTTTTTCTTTAAGTCTTTTTTTTTCCTTACTCTCCTTGTTCTCTTCTTCTTAGAGGCATGGATAATACGATCTAAAGTGACCTTTTTCACCACATTTAAAACAAGTTAAATTAACTAATTTATTTTTAGGAAATGAATTTCGATAATACGATCTCTTCTATGTGTGGATGGCTTCCTACTTATGAGTTTCTTTAAGCTTTTTGTAATAAGACTGATTTCTTGATCTTTGTTTCTATACGAGGATTCTTCATTTTCACTTTCCTTCTTCCCGTGGTCTTAAATGCTATAATCCTCTTTTAGGGCATAGTTTTCTCTTCTTAACTCTCCTTTAACCTCATCTTATATGTCAAAAGTGAACCAATAAGCTCGTATAAAGGGGGGGGGGGGACATTAAGAACCTTTACTTCTTGAATTGCGATGAATTTAACTTCCTATGATTTTGACAAGGAATTAAATATCTTCCTAATGAACTCAAAATTTTTATAGATCTTATGTAGACCATTTCAAGCATTTATAATATCCACAAAAATAGAATACATAGAGAAAATTGATTCATCATGAACTATATGAAAAAGTGTGTATTGATGTGTCAACATGATAACCTTGTTTCCTTTTACTTGGTTTATGCTTTCATGTGTGATTTTCAAAGTGTGACAAATTTTATATACAGTTTTGCATATAGACACCTTATTAAATCTATTTCTACTCAAGGCATAATAAAAGATATTTATGGCTTTAGTATCGAGAGATACTAGCTTTCATCTTCATTATCTCATTCATTTTCGCTTTTAAGAATTCTTTGATTTCCTACAATCTTAAAAGGCATGGGTGTTATTTGTGAAACTACCTTGCAAAGTTTAACATTGCTGGCCATTAGATAAAAAAACCTTATTCTAGTCTTCCAATATAGCTAGTCATTTCCAACAAAAGAAATACATGTACTTGTGATTTGTCCTTCTAGTAGAGGGAGCAGATGAAGTTCATCGTATGTTCAATAGTGATCTTTTCTCACAAATCCGCTAGAATTTCAATTAAGTGAGACCTAGGTTTAATATTAATTTTTAGTCCTATTGGTACCTAAGAGAGGGAGGTGAATTAGGGGTTTTAAAAATTTCTAAATAGATAATGATCCCAAATTCACCTATCTTTCTATCAATGAATGTAGAAGAAATAAAATAATTAAATAAATAAACTAAACATCAATATAAATAATATAAACAAAAATTATAAATAGAATGTTGAACTAAGGGAGGATCACATTGTTTTGATGATGACAAAACTCTCTTTGGACTAATAATTTTATATGTTTAAATCTTTGAAAGATCGATGTTAAGTTGAAGTATTAAAGAAGTGGTTTATAGAGTGTTGGAGAAAATTAAAGTTCATGAAGTGGATTAATCAAGACTCAAGATTTTGAAAGAATCAAGATAGAAATTTTACAAGTTATTACTTGTAATCTTTACTGCAAAACTTACTTAGTTCTTTTTAGTTTTTTTAAAGGTTTAATCACGCATAACACATTCATAAATTAGGATGTTTATATAGGATGCATAATCAAGAAGAATCTTGTGTAAAATTTTTATAATAATCCTTTTAATGAGTCATAAGTGTTTTGGGAAGTTTCTAGATATGTGTGTGAGTCAGAAAATTTTTATAATGTTGGAATACGTTTGCATTAGCTTGAAATTGAATTGGATAAGTTTCTATATGTATTTGGGAGATCATTGGTGGTTTTGAAGGGAAAAAAATGACATCATTGTCTTCCTACTGTTACTTTCTATATTGATTAACAATGGTTGCTAGAATTCATCAATGACATCATTTTAAATAACATAAACCACTGTTAAAGTGTGAAAATAACATGACAACGACTATTTCTCAAATGTAATAAATTTTTAATGTATTAGAACATTATATAATGGTTAAAAATGGCTAGTTTGAGATTCTAGGCCTACAATAGGTTGGTTTTGCATGAGTTTTCAGCATTCAAGTGTTTAAAAATCAATTATTCAAGTGTTTTGAGCATTAAGAAGTTTTTATTGAGAAGTATTCTTTGAGTTTTCATTGCAATTTTTTATAGATGATTTTTTTTTCATATATATTGAGTTTTATAAGCCTCTAAGTATAATAAATTAAGCTTGAGAGAGATGATTTTCATGTGTATTTTTTAGAGATAGTATAATTAAGAAGAAAGATTCTTCTTAAGTCACAAAAGGGAGTGAAAGTTGTACCTTAAGTCTTAGAAAAAGTTTTTGTAAATTCTAACATTGTATCTTATTGATTAATAGTGGAAAATCTCAATAAGGTTATTATTGGGACTAGACGTAGAAGAAAGTAAAACTATAATATTATAAATAGTGTGTGTCCTTTTCCCTTTACTCTTTACTCTTTACTCTTTATGCTTTTGATTTTATTTTTCTAAATAATTTTTTATTTTTATTTTTTATTATTATGTAAAAATTGTGCTTATATTATTGTTGAATATACAAGTGAATTATTCATAAAATCACGCATATTAAAATTGTTTCATTAATCATGTTTATTATCATCTGTCTTATGCAAATATGTTTTTCTACAAAATTGTTTTTATTTTTGGTGAGCTTAGGATTTTGTGTTATAATGATTTTTAAGCCTCCTAATTTATCCCCTCTTAGGTGTCGAATAGGAATAATAATTGGTATTAGAGCATAGGTCTAAAATGGTTGAAATTTTAGTGAATTTATAAGAAAAGATCACCATAGCACTCATGAACACTTTTGTCCTTTCATCTAGTCTTAAAGGTCAAAATATACATAGAGCACCCTAATTTGATTGAAACGATCAATAGTACTAAAAAACTAGAATGAAGTGTTTTATTATGTCTAATAGTGTTAAACTTTGGAGCATAGTTTTATAAGAGACACATACAAACTTTAAGATTGTAGGAAGTCAAAAAATTTCTAAAAGTGAAAATGAATGAGGAAGATGAAAAGTTGATCTCTCTTAATACCAAAGATATGCATCTTTTGTATTGAGCCTTGAGAAAAAAAAAAGAATTTAATAGAGTATCTATGTATAAAACAAAGTATGAGATTTGGAGCACTTTAAAAATCACACTTGAAGGTATAAATCAAGTTAATGAGAGAAAGCTAGCATATTAACACATCAATATAAATTGTTTTACAGGTTACATGATGAGTCTAATATTAATATGTATAATAGTTTTGATAATAGTATTCATGCCTTAAAGGATCTAGGTAAGACCTATACAAATGTTAAACTTGTTAGGATGTTACTAAGGTCCAAAACAATTCATAAAGATAAGGATCTCAATGTGCTTCCTATTGACCAAATTATTGGATCACTTCTGACATATGAGATGAGATTGAAGGAGACTAAAAAAGATGAAAAGAACATAAAAAGAAGAATATTGCATTTAAGGCTACAAAGAAGGAGGAAAGTGAAAATGAAGAATCCTTATATGGAAGCAAAGTAGAAACCCTCGCACTCATTACAAGAGGCCTAAGGAAACTCATAAGGAGAAAGGCATCCACTTATAGAAGAGAAGGTAAGTCCTCTTCTAAAATAAATTTGCCAACATAAAGTGTTTTGAATATGAGAAATGTCACTTGATATCACATTGCCTACACCTCCTAAAAGAAGAAGAAAAGATAGAAAATAAGGAAAAGAAAGAAAAAAGAAAGAAAGGAAGGAATCAAAGAAGGAAGTGTTAAAGGGAGTACAAACCAAATCAAGTGACTCTAAAAAAGGAAGAAGTGGCAAATGTTTATTTTATAGCACACAATGATGTGTGCTCTTCTCACTATTATACTAATGATAATGAATGTGATGTTGAGTATACTTATAAATAATTATTAGAATATGTATAATATTTGGTTAAAAAGAAAAAATTGCATAATAAACATAAGGAATCCTTGAAATTGCTAGGTGACTATAAATTAGAAAATGAAGGACTTATGTTAGAATTAGATTCAATCAATAAAGATAATAATGGTCTGGTAAATGAAATTAAGAAAAGGAAATTAATTCCCTTAAAGAATCACTTGGCAACTTTACCAAGGGAAATGAAAAATTAGAAAATATGCTTGGTGCCCAAAAATTGACTAATGACAAACATGGTTTAGGAAATTCAAGCAAAAATGGGCCATCATCTAGTAAGACTAATTTTGTTAAGGAAAAAAACTTAGAAGATGAATCTCCACCTTAGTCCTTTATTCAAAATACATCATCTAATAGACATTAACCTAGGTAATGACATCACACATACATGTATACATATATTACAAGACCTAAAAAACCTCCTCCTTAAAGTTTATGTAATAGAAGATCATTTTTTCAATCTAGGAAAAATTTTCAACCAAGGATGTATAATGGTTTTAAGCCTAGAAATGATTATAGGAACGCATATAGGACCTATACTCCATTATTTTATTCTTATTGTGGTTATCATGGACATGTTGCACATTTTTGCTATGATAGAATTAGGGATGGTACACCATGAGGCAGAGATATGTATGTTACTAACACTCAAAGACCTAATATGATGTAGGTACCTAAATCGACATGATTTTCTTATTTTGTACGACACCAAGAGAAGAAATAAATGATATATGGATGATGGATCTTTCTCTTTTAAAAGAAAGGATGGAGGATTAAACACTTTTGGAGACAATGCTAAGGGTAAAATAATTGCAATGAGAAAAGTTGGTCAGAATAATTTTCCCTTGATTAATAATGTTTTTCTTGTTAATGGATTAAAGCACCACCTTTTAAGTGTTAGTCATTTATATGATAAGAATTATAAAGTATTCTTTGAAGGAAATGAATGTGTGGTCTCAAATCTTAGAGATGATATTAACATTTAATTAGAAAAAAAGAAGGTAACATTTATATTATTGATTTAGATGATACTGACCTTGAAAACAAGTGTTTGCTTTTTTTAAGTGAAAGCACATAGATTTGACATAAAAGGATTGGACATACTAGTATCGACTTATTGTCAAAACTTAATTCCAACCAACTCGTTAATGGGCTCCCAAGCATAAGGTATAAAAAGGAAAAGATACATGGAGCATGTCAAATGAAAAAAAAGCAAGAAGTTCATTTCCAAGTAAGAAATGGGTAACAAATTTTAGACCCACCCCTTAAACTTTTTCATATAGATTTATTTAGCCCTACTAGAGTAGATAGTTTAAGTTGTGAATCATATGCATTTATCATTGTTGATGGATTTAGTAGCTTTACATGGGTATCATTTTTAACTATTAAAGATGAATTTTAAATCTTTTATGAATTTTGTTAAGAAGATTCAAAATAAAAAATGCATGTCCAATGCATCTAATAAGAGTGATTATGGTAAATAATTTGATAATGAATTGTTTAAAATTTTTGTGATGATCATGACATTTTTCATAATTGTTTAACCCTTGGGACTCCCTAACAGAATTACATAGTAGAAAGGAAAAATAGAACTTTATAATAAATGGATAGAATAATGAATAATGAAGATAAATTGTCAGGGTACTTTTGGGTCTAAATTGTTGCATGTACATGTCATATTATTAATAGGGTTAATGATAGGGGTGAAATTTATAGTGTTTTTGGATATTATTTTTGTATATTTGCCACTATTTTGATGCTTGAATGTTTGATTTATCTTTAGAAATGTTTAATTTGTAGATTGATGTGAATACTTGAAGAAATTTGCAAAAAGAAAGCAAAATCATCAAATTTCAGGACATATACAGCAGGCTAGCCAACTGTCATATAAAGATTCATCAACCTCAGTATAAAGATAAAGAAACAAGATCAATACATAGGTCTACAGGACCAATACGGGGGTATGTTAACAACAGGACCAATACTTAGGTTTATAAGACCAATACATGGGCCTGCCAGAACCCATTGTATTGCTTCGGCGGATGCATTTCTCTAACTAATTTATTAATATTTGTGGCTTGTTTTCTTCCTTAACTCATAGTCACTCATTCCCTATATATAGAGGGCCTCTCTAGACGTTGTAGGCATCATATTTAGGACTAAAAATGCATTTTTTTAGTAGGTTTTTTACATCAAAGTTAATTTAGGTTATTTTTCATTTCAATCTCTTGTAATTTGAGTTTCAGGTTTGTTTTAAGTTTTCAGAAGCTATGTAAATGTGATTTAGAGCTAGATCATCATTTGGGGATATAATTTGGTGGCTTCTAACTCTGAATTTCATTTTATGTTATTATTTTGAATTAATCAAATTTATGTTGCTTAAGTTAATTATTTCACGTTCTTTGATTAATAAGTGTGCTTAATGTTAATTTTAGTTAAGTTCAAATTGGTTAATGTGTTAATTAATGTCTTAAGAATGATTTTTGATTTAAGCTTTGTTTATTTGAATGCTTAATGCTTATCTTAACTTGATCAATTAAGATAAAGCCATTAGATAATCTAGGATTTGAGAAATCTACCTAGATTATTAAATAAATCAATAACGTGGTTTAAATCAGTGCATGACTAAACTCTAGTTAATCATAAGGGTGTTGTTTCTGAAATAGGGAATTTTAAAATTAGACTTCTTG
>JAOXYD010202846.1:0-21671 GCA_028565735.1 Pinacopodium congolense
TGGTGTAGGCAAGAAATATGAAGGCTCTTCATCCTGTTTGACACTTGGCCACAACTCATTCTCTAAGTTAGCACTAGGCAACTCTTCCTTTTCTTCTTCCTTCTCTTCCACTTCGTCTTGGATCTCCTCTTTGGAGCATTCAGCCTCATCCATTGTATCTTGTTCTTCCATCTCCATGACAACTGTAATGGCCTAAATTTGCTCCCTTGGATTTGCTTCAGGATGGTTTGGTAGGCTACCTGCATTGTTAGAAAGAAAAGTTTTAACCAGGTGACCTACTTATACCGCTAAGTTGTTGATGGGTGAAGTGTTGTCCTCCATTTGATTCATAATCTCTTTCATTCACTTTTGATGCTCCTCCACCCTTGCCAACTGAGAGTCCATCACATCTATCATCTTGTCTATCTTGCTCTCCAATCTACTCTCTCAAGTATCAAAGTGATCTTGTTAAAAGTTGGGAGGTTCTTAGACCCTCTCTTAGTAACCTGCATTGTTAGTATTCCAAGAAAAATATGGGTGGTGTTGCCACCCCGAATTATAATCATTGGAATATGAGTAGTTACCTCTTGGTTGCGCAAACCCCATGACTTCCTCAAAGAGTAATCATTTGTGTCATGGTTAACCTGTCCAAATAATTCACAATGAAACTGCATAGGCCAAATAAAAGAGGAAGACGTACATTGTAAAATTCTCAATTGCTCACTAAAAGCTGAAATTTGTGCTTGAAAAGCTATCACCATGTGAAATGGACTCATCGCCTCTTGTTCCTCAAATCCTTGCATTATTAATCACGTTGGACCATCTTGTGCTCCTTGTGCTTATATTCCTAAAAACACACAAGGAAAATAATCAAAAACTCTTAAATCAAGCTGGCAGGAGTCATAGTGGATGAACTAAAGCTAAAGGAATTTCCCTTTGCCTTAACTAATGTAGTCAAGGAGTGGCTTTATTACTTGCCTACTGAATTAGTCAAAATCTAGGATCATATGCAATAAGAATTATTAGAGAACTATTTCCTTTCTTTGAGAGCCACTAACATAAGGAAGGAGATTTATGGTATCAGATAGGATACAGGAGAGTCACTACATGAGTACTAGTAGTACTTCAAGAAGCTTTACAATCGTTATCCAAACCACCAAATAAGTGAGAAATTATTAATTTAATATTTTTATTAGGGTTCGGTTCCTTTGGACAAGAAATCCAATGAACAGTAGAGCTCTAGTTGATAAGAAATTGGAAGATGCAAAGAACTTGATGGTAACAATGACAACCAACTCTCATTATTAGGAAAACTGAGGCAGTGCCTCATACTTAACAAAGTTAGTGAAGAAAGTTTTCATTTTCAAGTTGGAGCAACAAGTCTCCAACTTAACATCTTTGGTCTAGCAAGCAGTGATGGGCAAAGGGCCTACCAAGGTATGAGGTACTTGTTCTTTAGCTAGTCATTTTATAGATACCTATCCTTCTTTGCAGATTGAATAGCGGGTTATTGCAGTTGGTAAGTTTGAAGGACAACACTATAGTTATGATCCTTTAGCTGTCACCTACAATCTAAGGTGGAAGGATCATCCCAATTTAAGGTATGACACTTAACTGTAAGGAATCATCTCTAATGTACACCTGCCTACCTATCAAATGGAACAACAAGGATTCCATGCACTACCTGGTTTTAAGTAACACCAATCACAATTTCAACTAACACCACCTCCCCTGCCACCACTCCAACCATTTGGAGGTATGTCTTTGGAAGAAATTGATAAGAGTTTAGGTACTAAAATTTTTCAAATCCCAAAAAAAGGGAGGAGTGGTATGAAAAATTTGGAAGAGGAGAAGGATAAATAGGTTTTAGAGATCTTCTTTATGGTGCAAGTGAATATACTTCTTCTGAAAGCCCTAAAGAAACTTGGTGATAGGCTAAGTTCTTAAAGGAGTCATTTACTAACAAGTGAAAGCTGAAGGGAGACAAGAAGGTTAGTGTAGGGTGAAATATATTAGTAGTTCTAAAGTAGTAGCTACCCCCTAAGTGCAAGGATCTAGGTACTTCACCAACCCTTATACGATTGGTAACATGGGATTTGACAAATACATGTTAGACTTAGGAGCTTCAATGGCATAATTCCATTATCTATTTTTACTACTCTTAAGTCTATTTCCTTAAGAGCTACGCATATTATCCTTTGTTTAGCTAATGGTTCTAATATTTATCTTAAGCGAGTCTTTGAGGATGTCTTAGTGCAAGTGCAAGTTCACGCTTTTCTAGTCATTATCAAGGTCTTACATTCAAGAATGCTTAAGTTTCTTGTTTATAAGTCTACAGTTTAATTTCTTGTAAATGTATGGCATTATATGTTCATTAATATATGAATAGAATTTTTTATTTTAAAATTTCCAGCTTATATTCTACTAGTTTAAGTTCTGAGTTTACATTTTCAGGTTTGTCTTTGGTAAATATGAAATTGTGTGAAGTTTTATTTAATAGGTTTAGGTTTATTTTTAATATCTTTAATAAATCTATGCTTAATAGGTAGGATTTATGCATGTTTGTATCTTATAAATCACTTAGTGTCAATTTGCTTTCAATTTACATGTGCTGAAATTTTTGTTTAGTATATTAATTTCAACTTCATTGAATTAGGTTTTAGCATAGTTAACTTAAGTTTATCTTAATTTAAGTGTTGAATTATGTTTCTCCTTTTGTGTTCTAAATTTCCACCATCAGTTTTATTTAATTAAGTATGAATTCTTTTTGTTTAATATTTATTTTAGTTGATTTAAACATGTGTTACTAAATCCTTAAGGGCTTGAAGGTATAGTATTGATGAAGGGATATCCTGTTGTGAGAATGTGATTAGCTTTGAATTAATTTCATGCATATGGGCAAGGCTAGTTTGGGACTTCGATTAAAGGATGTGATGTTGGAGTTATTTCTAGGCTTGATTAGCATTTACGTAATTTCTTAATTTAAGTGATATGATTGAGCATGTGATACGTAATTGTCCTTGACAATTTTTAAAAATTATCAATAGGTTAGTTGGTTTTGTTGCAATACTTAACCAACTAGTTTAGGGTTCCATATCTTTAGGTTACACTTTTCGAGCTTATGTAGTGGCCTAAGTTAGTTGTTCTATTATATAATACGTCTTCACTATTAAATATAGAGAGCTTATTCTGGGCTATAGTGACGATAGAGGCCATTATAGAGCTTGTTTGATTTACCTAAGCTAGAGGAATTAAAGATTTGAGAGCTTATTCAAACCCATAGGCTAGCACCTTAGCTTGAGCATCTTTTATCCAAATTAAAGGATTAATAGTTATCCCAGAATCCCAACGATATCTTTAACCCATTTCTTTATTATTGTTAGTAGTCATTTTCGTGTTTTACTTTGTGTTTATCTTTTGATTACCTTATTTACATCTTAGCTTAGTTTAGCTTTCATCATCTTCAGGGGTTCTGATTTCTTTTTTCTTTGCAACATTTGGAATAGCAATAACATTCTAGGTCCTTATCGTTCGACCGTAGCCATCTACTACATTGTGAGCCCTAGTTAGGTATTATTACTGGGTAGTTTGTAACGAACTCACCACTATTGAAATTAAATAAGCAGTGGTCAAAAGAGTCTCTAGAAATAGAAAAATCATCCATAACTACCTCTAAGATATCTTCATTCATATCCACAAGGATTGCAATCATGCACCTTTAAATGTGGCATGTGCATTGCAAAGACCAAAGGACATCCTTTTATATGCAAAAGCCCTATAAAGGCAACTGAGGTGGTCTTATCTTGGTCCTTTGCATAAATAAAGACCTGGTTATACCCTTAATATCCATTAAGGAAGTAATAGACAGCATGCCCTGCTACCATCTCAATCATTTAATCTATAAAAGGTAAAGGGAAGTGTTCTTTCTTCGTGGCCGAATTAATGTTCCTATACTTTGTGCACACTCCCCAATCGGTGATGGTCCTAGTAGAAATCTTTTCTACTTACTCGTTCTCCATCACCATCATGCCTCTCTTCTTAGCCATACATTAATCTAGACTCACACATTCACTATTAAAATTTGGGTATATAATCCGCGCATCCAAAAACCTCCCAACTTACTTTTTCACGACCTCTTGCATATTCGGATTCAACCTTCTTTGCCTTTTCCCTCAACTTCTTACAACCTTCTTCGAGATTGATCCTATACGTCACCACATTGGGGCTAATCCCTCTAATATTAGAAATTTGTGACCCTATAGCTCTCATCCTCCTCCTAATGGTATGCACCAATTTCTCCTCTTACTCTAAATCTAATTAATTAAATATAATGATGGGTAAGGTGTGATCCTTACCTAAAAAGATGTATTTAAGATGGGAAGATAAGGGTTTCAATTAAAGTGTGGGTGGCTTTAAAATGGAAGGTGGCATGGGAATGTTTGTTTTCTCCAAGTTTTCTCGCTAATCGTCCTCACAAAATTCCTCTTGGTTAACACTATCATCCTTTGTGCTTCTATAACTTCATTAACATGCTCTTTTACTTCTTTCACATACTTATCTACAATATCAATCTTCATACAAGCATTACCTTCCACCGATTTTTTCAAACATTTGCTCATATTAAACTCAACCTTCTTGTCCCAAATTCTTCATACCAACTTTCCTTCATACACATCAACTAATATCCTACCAGTATTCATAAAGGACCTATCCAAAATCAGAGGATAATTCCTATTTTCTTCAAAATTTAGTACAAAAAAGCCAAAAGGAATTATAAATTTATCCACTTTTACTAAAACATCTTCTACCATTGAGGTTGGCTTGACATCTCTCATCCCATTTCCTAAAAATGGATAAAGGCATCAAGTTAATACTTACCCTTAAATCACATAAACATTTAGAAAATTCCAAGTTACCAACAACAAAACGTATAGCGAAACTCCCTAGATCTTGTAAGTTGAAAAGCATTTAACTAGTCATGATGGAGCTGCAACTTTTTATCAAAGCCACAATTTAGTTTTCTCGTGAAGTTTGCTTATGAGTCTAGATATTTTTTAAGAACTTGTCATACTTGATCAAGCTCTTCAATGTTTCCACAAAAGATAAGTTGATTTGATGTTTTGTCAATTTCTCTAAAAACTTGGAGAATTGTGCATCCATTTAATGTTGCTTCACCCTCTGTGGATATAGAATTTTAAGCTTGTTAGGTGGTGGAGGAATGTATGGATTTTCCTCTTCTTTCTCTTCTACCTTCTCGTCTTCCTTCTTCTTCCCTTTCTCTATAACTTGGTTGACTCCAACCGCTTGCCACTCCTATATGTAATCTCCTTTATTTGTTGTCTTGGATTCACTTCGTTATTGCTCGATGGGCTCTCCATATTTCTAGATGACAAAGCAGTAGCAAGTTACCCCACTTGAACTTTTAAGTTGTGGATAAAAGAGGCATGATTCTTCACTATTTGTTCTAATTTCACCTGATTTTGGCTCTCTTCTTGGTTCACAAACTTTGAACCTAAAATGTCCATGAGCTTATCCATATTGCTCTCCAAGGATCCTTGTCTATCTTATTAAAAATGTAGTGGACCTTAAGCTCTAATGTGGTTCGCTACATTGTTAGTGTTCTAGGAAAATTTCGGTGTTTTTTCAATCACAGATTATAAGTATTAGCATAAGGATTGTTACCCCTTTGTTTCCCTCCAATATAATTTACTTATTCAGCTTCATTCATCTCAATCATGACGCATTCAGTAAAGGTATGGCTGTCTTGTCCACATAACTTACATCATAGTTGAATTACCTTCATCGAAGTTGAGGAAGCTACTTGAATGTCAATTTTTTGGTGAGAACTGAGATTTATGCTTGAAAGGTTGCCACTGAGTTAATTGGGATCATACCTTTTTGTTGTTTGGATCCTTGCCTACCTCTCTCATTCAATGACATACAAATATTGTCTGCCACCTCCTCTAAAAGATCATAGACTACATCAATTCTTTTTTCATGTGAGAATCTTTAACCGCTAAGTTTATGGTTCCTCTTGAGCTTTGACTTACTCTATTGTAAAAAGTTTATAAGAGGAATTCCCTTTGAAGGTTATGGTGAGGAGAGCTCCTTTGCAACTCTTTGAAATGATCTCATGCCTCATACAAGGACTCCCCATCATATCTTCTTGATGATTCTTCATATCTTCTTTAATGGGAAGTACTTAGATAATAATGCTTGTACAAGTTGCTCCCAAGTTGTAATGTTCTTAGGACTTAGAGAATCCAACTAAACATTAGCCCTATCCTTCAAGGTGAAGGGAAGCAATCCCATCTTAGTTTTTTCCTCCAATAATTCATTACACCTAAAAGATTCACAAATCTCTAAGAAATTTGCTAGATGTGTGTTGGGATCCTCATTTGCCAAACCATAAAGCTACACACTTGATTGGATTATGTTCAGTAAAGCTGGCTTAATCTCAAAGTTGTTTGATTGAACTAGAGGCCCTATGATCCCTTGTTGGTTAGTATTAATCCAGCCCTCATGAAGTACATAAGTGTCTTTTGAGCTCCTCCTTGTTTGTCTTCTTTCGTCATATTTATTTGAATCCATTCTTGATAATTTTCTCTTCTTATCCCTCGCTCGTGCCTTGTAATATCAAAAAACTCCTCTTCCCTTAGCTCGTTCAACCTTCTAGTGCTTCTTGTGTTCATACACTTGAAAAAAATACAAGGACAAGTATAAAAAATCCTTCAATTAAAATTATCCAAACTAAACAAGATGCTAAAATTGCAATCCTCAGCAATGGTACCTAAAGCTTGTTAGTACGTATAAAAACTCAACTTATTTTATGTTAAATACTGGAATTGAACTGATTGTAACTTATGGTATAAATGGATATCATCCAATAAGAATTGTATTTACTCACCACTTCAATCAAGTTAAACTTTGTTTAAGGAATAAATTGAAGAAAAAAATATTTGAAAAAATAAACTAAAGTTAAACAAACTAACAATGAAAATCAAAGGAATAAAGTGCAGGAATTTGATAACTTTATTGTTTAAGACTAGGAATTACTTCTATCATTAATTTGTTTACCATTTAGCTTATTATTCAATTATGTTTAACCCAAGATTTGCTAAAGTTTAGTTATCTTCTCTCAAGGTGTAACTAGTTTTCCTAGTTGAAAAGATAGAGAATCAGTCTTGGATTCTCTCAATCTATAAAATCTTTCCTAAATATTCAATTAGATATAAAACAATCCTATAGGCAGTAATCAAATATTTAATATCTCTCTTCAACCACTTGAAAACCTGATATTTATAGGTCTAATGGGTGTCAACTCTTATTGTACAGTCCAATACAAATTCCCTATCTCATTCTCTCAATCTATTGCAAGGTATAGGCAAAATAAACATCACAAATATTCACTCATTAAATAAATTAGCAAAAATAGTTCAAGAGTAATCCCTACAATGAGTTCACCCACTCATGGAAATAATAATGCAACACCCAACATATTTTTCATATAAAAAGGTAAAAAAGTTGGAAAAGAATAAACTCGATAAAGCTTTGAACTCTTCTCTTCACTCCTTTTATGTTGTAAAAATATGTAAGTTAGTGATTCTTGATGTCTTCTAAGGTTAATCCTCTTTTCCTCGTTTGGGTAGCCACCAAAACCTCTTCTTTGCCTCATTTGGGGTGTCCTTAGCTAATCAGTAGAAGCTCCTAAGGTTTCCAACCATTAAATATGCCTAAAAGGGACTCTTACGTCATAAAAAGCTGTGTTTGACTCATTAATAGGTCAGCTCCACTGTCACCGTCGTCAAAATGCATGAGGGTGATAGAAAATGTGTCAAACTATCTGTCATAATCATGACATTTCACGATCGTGACATGCTGTTTTCCAACTTTACACACTCTTCACTCATTTAGCCATAACTTCTTTGAACCTCTGATTGACCTGAAATTTGGAATATAGTCTCTTCAAATGTTGATCTTGTTCCCTAAAAAATTTCATAGCCATCTAAGCACTACATTTCTTTTTAATGTATCTTCCAATTCACCTAAATCCACTCCACTACTGAATTTATGCTACCTACATAACCAAGCACCAAAATGCATAAATCTATCCCAGAAACAAGCTCAAAATGTCCCTTCAAACACTAAACAACATAAAGAAACAATAAGAAATCTTAAAGACTGAAAAAGTTGCAAAAGCTCAAACTAACTATAGCTAAACCACACAAATAACATTTGAAACACATAAAAACAACCAAAAAACATAATAAAAACACACTTGTCAAAAATCACTCTTAATTACGTAAATAGTGGTTAAGTCTACCCTGAATTGCACCATTTTACTACCTGCATTTAGCTTTGATGGTAGACTTTAACATGAATTTTCATAAGTTAAATGGTGCTTGATTACTACCCATATTTAAGTCATAAAAAATGTGATATTCCTGAAACTTTTTGCAGAATTCTTTGCTTTCATACTTCCACCTACAAATAAATAGTTCCAAACACAAATTAAAATTTTAAACATAATAATAATGAAAACTGCTTATCAAATAACAATGAAAAACACTATATAGTAGACCTTTATTGATTCCCTCAAACTTAATCGTTTGCTTGTCCTCAAGTAAATCAAATAACATCCATATAAAAATAACATATAATCAAAAGGAAAAAGGATCCAAACTTATCAAAAATAATTATATAAAAGACTTCCTTAATCTTTCAATCATAATGAACCATTTAGATGTTATATAACTAAATAATCATAACAAATCACTAATGAATTTAAATCACTTTAAGCTTCTTCGAATTTCTCCTAAGTCACAAAATACAATTCCATGTGTAAAATGGATAGTCACAGAGCAAAATGAATAATCTTTTAAAAAAACACATCTCTTTTATTCATTAAAAAAAACTTAAAAACAAATATGAGCTTTGAAAGCTTTTGTTGAGAAGTCACTCAATATTTTTAAACGAAAGTGAACGTTTTTTCTTGAACATCCTCGGTTACTCAATTGAGCCACTCACATTAAATGACAAATAACATCACTCATTAACTTTGACCAATTAGTTCGAAGCTAGTGTAATGAATGAAAACTTCCTCACTTATGTGCCTACCAATTTTTTGATTTACTTTTTTTTTTCATTTTTGCGCATTTTTATTCAACTTAAACAGGATGATGGAAATGTCTAAAGTAAGTCACAAATCACTTAGGAATATAGATTTTATACATAAAATGTCGTCTTGATCAGTAGCAATCCACTACCCAAAACATGAAGAAATTTAAAAGACATTCAATTATTAACATAAATTTTTAAAATTAACCATATAAAATCTCAAATCATCAAAATAATCAAAATTTAAAGAAAAAAAGTTCAATGATTTGCATGTCAACAAAAAAAAGTTCTATAAATTATATATCATTATGAAAATATGATAAAATGATGAGCTATATGAGTACATAAAATTAATTACAAATGGATGATAGCCTTACCCCCCACACTTAAAGTGAACATTGCCCTTAATTTTCATAAAATAGACAGTAAAAAATAAAAATGTTAGAAAAGGGAATAGACAACACATGAAGTTGTGATCCATTAAAGTGTACGTTGATCATAAATTTTAGCAATTTGAAATGATAAAAGTCAAATTAAAACATTAGAGACAAGATAAAAACAACCCATTCTCCACTATATTGGCATCTAAGTACATCAAGGAGCCAAAATACATATGAAATTGAACGAAAATAATCAAATTCAACTGAAAGTAAAAACATTAAAAAGAAAAACATATATGAACAAAAGATGGAAAATACTATCCAAAATTTATTAGCTACTGAGGATCCTAGTCACGAGATCAAACATGCTCCCACACAATACCCATAAAGCTTTATAGGTGCTTAACCCAATCTCTAATGTCAACCATATTGGTATTAAAATAAGTACCATGGTCAGACAAACCAAACTTTAACTGTAAAATAATATCAGACACATCATTAGGAGGTAGAGTAGAGGGAGGTAGTTGAAGAACACTCGCAGTGACCTTAAATAAAGTCTCAAACTTTCCCTCCTTAGGAGTTACCACTAAGGCTAGTGCAAAAGGATCATCTACTCTCTCGCTCTCCTTCAGTCACTTATGCTGATTGTTGCACCATAAACCTACAATTCGTCCACAATGTCACAACTTAAATGTTGAATAAGTAATAATTGAGGCAATGGGAGGCTGTACTAGTACTTCTCTGTTGAAAGATACTCTTGCATCCTAAAAGATCCCTGTAACAAGTCAAGGGAAGCAAATGTTCTTGTTACGTCAGTGAAGTTAAACCACGTTTGTCATGTTCTAAATGATGAAGCTAGATTAAAGTGGGCCCTCAATGTCTCCAAGTGCATCCAATATCTTAAATAAAATGTATGTCTCAATGAAAAATACTTCAGTCAAACCACTAGCTCTAGGGGTCACATTAGTCTAGAGAAGTGCCACTACAACCCTCTATTAAACTCATAACTAGGGAGTTGAGTAAGCTCTTTGGCCTTTAAGTCTAACAAGGCCTAATGCTATAGGGCTTCATTGATAGAGAATGAGGGATCGAAAGTAACTAAATCACCTCACAAATGTTTCGTCTTGAGAACCTACACATGACCTATACTCGATACTCCTAATAATGTAAATAAAATGATCGAGTAACGAAGACATAAGTACCTAAAAACATGGAACACACATCAATGATGTTTGACTCATGCTTTTTCTTAATTTTTACATAAAACTCATGAACAAAAGTTAGGTAATAAGGGTAGACCATTGCAAGAATAAGATCCCACTCTAAAGCTTGAAACATATTAAAAACATTAAATTCAGCATCCAAAATTTTTTATTAAAATTGTTCAATTATAATATCGCTAAGGAGATGTGTTTCATATGAATCCATTTAACAACCTTTTCGTAACTCAGATTCATATTAAAACATAATCTAAATATATATATATATTATCATAGTGCATAAAAGATTAAAGTAAAACCATATGTTCTTTAACATATGCAAAGAAAGAAATAGAAATAAGTTATTAAAGGGTTTACGTTGAACTAGTTAATGCTATAAAGTGTTAGATAGCCTTCAATCACAATAAAAACTTTGGAAATCCTCAAATGTAACCTGTAATAAAAAAATAAAAAGCTGTAAAATGAAACAAAAAGAAGAACCTAACCTAGGGAAAGAAGAAAAAATTACCATGCTAAAATCTAATGTTGTTTCCCTAAATCTGTTCAAATTGTGCGAAAATGACTTCTTTAGGTCCATATATACATTTCGAGCAAGTAGAAAGCAAGTTAAACAAGTTCTAGGCAATAAGGAGGAAGATCCAGCTCGAAATGTCTTGACTACTACTTAAATAACACTTTAAAATGAGTTAAACGATACTGTTTACCTACCCAGGTTTAACATTAAAACTAAATTAAAGTCGAGTCTGCTTGTTGTTAAATAGTGGCTGGCTTAGTCTTATAATATTAGTCATTTTTTGCATTAATCTTCATATTTTAATTTATTTTCACTTCAATTAGGAGTTAATCCATAAATTAAAAAATTTAGAATATAAATTAAATGCTTAAATCATAAAATAGGGGTGAATTTACATGAAAATTACAATGAAATAAACCTCTATCATAAGATTTAACATATTAAATTGCATCCTTAAATAAAGTAGTCTAATAAAATCCATAATCTAACACATTACGAGCCATTTTAGTAGGCTCAAAGTGTCCTCCTACTTCTCTTAGATGAAAATGACTCAAAATAGAAGGTAGTTCCTCTAATAGAACATATCTTCTAATAATACCATAAGAACAATTCTTATGCAAATAACGATCATACCATATATATTGCTTAACCTTAGTTAGGATCTTCTTCTTCTAATGGGAAAAAAGATTAGGGTGAAAAACATTGCCAACAAAGTAATTTACAAAATCAACATACCATAGAAGATCCATTAATAAAGCAATTGCTCCTCAAGAAACTCCCTAATGTCTTTACTTTCTCCTTTTTTCCATCACTTCTTTGCTTAGATGCTAAAGAAGATCTACCATGAAATTCTCGACACACCTCTTATCCTTGATTTCAATATTGAACTCCTATAAAAGGAAGACATGTCCAATTAAATATGGCTTTACATCAGGCTTGTTCGTGACATACTTAAAATCTAAATGGTCAATATAAATCATCACCTTAGAAAACACCTAATAAGATTGAAACTTGTCTAATGCAAATACAACAGCATCGCTTTCGCAGTCCTCTTGTAGTTTTGTTTGGCATCATTCAAGGATCAAGGTGCATAGTAGACAGGATGAAAAATCTTATCTTTCCTTTTATTAAGAATAGCTCCAATTACAAAATTTCTTGAATCAAACAATGACTCAAATAGAAGAGACCAATCAAGCAAAACATGGACAAGGGAAGTTATGAGTTTGTCTTTTAAAGAAAAAAAAAATGCTTACAATTTTCATCAAATTTAAAACAATGTCCTTGGTCAATAGATTAGTTAAAGGGCTTGGTGAGCTTAGAAAAATACTTGACAAATCTTCTATAAAATAACCCTGCATATCCTATAAAACTCCTAATCACTCAAATTGAAGCGGGTGGTGAAAGTTGAGTGATTATTTCAATTTTTTCCATATTTTAATACCCTTGCTTAAGATCTTATGATCCAATATAATTCATTATTACATCATAAATTGTCATTTCTCCCTCTTCAACATACATTAGCCTCTTCTTACTCTAACATCTTCCTTAAATTTTCTAAAAAATAATCGAATGATGTGAAAAAAACAAAAAATTCATCCATGAAAACATTGATGTAAATCTTTATCATATCTAAAAATGAAGTCATCATACAACACTAAAATGTAGCTTTTTTGTAGTCCTTAGAGGCTATACAAATTTTTAAATAGTCATTATACCCATCTAAAGCATAATGAAAGTTATGCCCTGCAAATCACTTTGTCACTTGGTCAACGAAAGATAAAGGAGAACAATCCTTATGGTTGACATCATTTAATTTTCTATAATTAATGCACATGCACCATTCAGTGACCTTCTTTGTGGTAATTAACTCATTTTGGTCATTTTATAAGAAGGTAGTGCTTCCTTGCTTAGCTACCACTTAAACTAAGCTAACCTATGCTGAATCAGAGATAGGAAAAACAATGTCGACATCTAAGAGTTTCACTACATCATTCTTAATCACTTCCTTCATATTTGTGTTCAACCTACTTCGTCGCTGCACTAAGGATTACCCCCTTCTTCCACAACATTTTGTGAATTAAAATTACGGGGTTCAATCCCTTAATGTCAATTATAGTGCGTCCAATAGCTCCCATATGACGTTACAGGACTCTAAACAATATGTCCTCTATAATATCAATCAAAGAAGATGAGATAATAACAAGAAAGTGTGACAGAGGACGTAAAAAGGCAAGCTTCAAATGTGATGTAAGACTATTAAGTTTAAGAGTTGGGGGCTTCCCTATAGATTGCTTATGTAGGGGCTTAATTGGCCTGTCTAGAAGCTCATACTTCTAAGATGGAATCTAAATAGATGGCAACTTTTCAAACTCTAATACACCTAAAACTTCTCTAATATCCTCCTTATCTAACTCTAAATACTGTGAATGGGTCAATAGTTTTTTCAAAGTATCTAAACAAAGAATATCGAAGGGTCACTCTTAATATGGCTAACTACAATGAAATTACAGCAATCAAAATTAGAAGGATGTTGCATTGCCTTGAACACGTAAGTTTATGATCTTTATCCTCTAAGGGTATTAAATCCTACGCTTCTAAGGATGGACTTTAGGATCAACAAATAACATAGGTGGTCCCTCCTCCTCCTCACTTTTTACTTTCTTTTCTTCTTCTTCTGCCACTTTTCCTACTTCCACCACTGCCTCCTCACTTTTCTCTTCTTCTTCTTCTTCTCCATTCTTACACCCTCCACTTCTTAAGGTAATGGCCTTGACATGTTCTCTATAGTTGGCTTTCGTAGTACTTAGTAACATACATAGTAACCTCTCTTATAATATCTATGCAATCTAAAGAACCTAATTCGTCCAATTCTTAATGCAAGCCTCGTGATTTTACATCATAAACTCACAGCTCTGAATATACTTCAACATGATATCCTTAAAATTTTAATTCTCTCGTGGAGGCGGATTGGCTTTAAAGCCAAGTACCGACACTTTGTAAGAGTTGGCTAGTAGGTGATAGTTGTTTTCATTATTTCTCTATGAAAATTTTGGATGGGACCTCCAACTAAGATTGCCTATATTAAAATAAGGATCTTCTCTTTGCCTATTAAAATTGACATCTTGGGATTACTCAGGCTTATGGGAAAAAGGATTTCCTACTTGGTAATCTAGGGATGAATGGGAAGAACTACCATAATGCTTACTCCAAAGAACTTCTAAGGACTTCTAACTTGGAAATCTAGGGATGAATCAGGATTATCATAATGCTCACTTAGAGTATTTTTATCAAATCACCTCTACCTACAACATCTATAGTGCCATAAGTAAAAGGTGTGACTCTAGTATAGAAAATCTCTACCTGCTGCCAAGAACTGAAACCATGACTAAGATACCTAGCGAGTATCTTTTTAAACCTCTTCTATGTCTAATATAGGTTCTCATTCTCACATTGCACAAAAAAGCCAATCTCAATTTCCCTTTTTATGAACTTCATCAGTGAGATAAATTTAGCCAAAAAAAAGCTTCACGAGCTCATCATATATGGTAATGGAACCAAATTGATGAGTGTCTAACCAAGCTATAGTCTCTTAGGGAAAATGAAAAAAATCCTAAGTTTAACAAAATCATCGAAAATTCTGTTGCTTCCAAAAAGTCACAAATGTCTAAGTAGTTGATAGGGTTAAATTATATTAAGTTTTCATATGAATTTTAATGTGATTTCATCCTTATTTGTTTGTTTTTAATGTTTATTTTATGTTCTTATTGAGTTTACATGAAGATTTAATTATTGAACAAAAATTTTAGTTGGAAGGGTGAAATTTGGAGAAGAACTAGAGCAATAAGAGCAAAGAAGCTCTAAAAACTCTAGTTTTGGTGCAAGTGACATTGGTGATGCATTAGATACAATATCAAAACTCAAATTAGTCTAAAATTTTATGTACTACAAGAAAATCATGTGAGTAACCTACATATAAAATTTCATAGCTACCAGAGGTTTGCTAGAGCACTTGGAGGGAAAATTGTGAAGACAGAATAAAGTTGTCAAATTTCGGGAGTTAAACAGCCCCAATAAAATGACGCAGTTTAAATCCCCAACAACTGACATTTAAGCATAAAAAAAACATTGTCTTATGCTAAAATTAAAGGCAAACTCAACCTTTTAGCTCTTAACCATCTCATACCTTAAAGATGGTCTATATAAGGCCAATAAGGAGTATATTGAAGCATCTTTTGGTTATCCCACTTGGGCGAGCCCCTTTTCTCCTTGTTTTCTTACGTTTTAGAGTTCATTTTCAACTATTTTCTTATTGTTTCATGTTTAGACCTTAGATTTAATTGTTTAGGTGTTGCACTCCAATTTTTTTATGTTGTTATTTCAGCCATTTTTCTATTTTAAATTTATTTTATCATATATTTCTTTTGTACATTGTTAAATATATATTAAATCCTGAGTTTTTATTAATATAGTCTTAATTTTTAGTTTTTTATTTATTTCCTTATGTTTGCTATGTTTTATATCCTATCTTACTTAATTTCAAGTTGTGTTTTGGTAAAATATCATTCCACTATCCACTCTTTGGTATGGACATCTCCTTTTATCTAGGATGAACTCCACAACTAATTAAATGATAAGAGTGGAGGCTCATCATCCTACTCGTCACCCTATAACGTCAACTTGCTTACGCAAAACTCCTTCAACCATCCAACTTGAATCAACTATTCTCTCTTCTGATCCTCCTACCTCTCTTGCTTGCTTTTCTACTCTTCTTCTTCTTCTTTCTTCTCCTCTTCTTCTTCTCCCTTCCTGAACCTAAAAGGAGAAGGAACATAAATGTGGCAAGCAATACTAAAAGAAGGAACACTTACCTTAGGAGGTGTTGCATCCTCCTCCTTTTCTAAGATCATATCTTTTTCATCAATGATCTCCTCTTAGTCCTGTTCTTCTCCTGCCACTAACGAAAGGGCACATGCCATCTCTTCACAGTCTCCTCTGATGGGTGAGGCATGCTTAAAGAGATTTGGTCTTCTAGGCCTGCTATCACTTCTACTAGTTATCTTATTTGATCTTCTAAGTCCTTTAAGCCACTCCTTATTTCCTATTGAAATTGAAGAGTGCTCATAAACAATCTCTTTATAATGTACTCAAATAGTATTATATCAGCTTATAGTGGCAATGTTGGAGGTTGATTTATAGATTGATACTACAGCTGATTTTGATAGCATGGTGATAGAGAACTAAATCCATATAGGTTGCTTACATCTTAAAAGTAAGGAGGTTACTCCTATTCTTAATGGTAAATCGGAGTGTAAGGATCATACCATTTCTATTGAAACTCCTAGGAATCACCAACTCTATAAAACTGCTACTAAACCTGCAAGGCAGGACATATATAAAAAGAATGGTCTGTAATTGAACAAAAATCACATAAATAAATGTCTACTGTATCTATCACTACTCTCTCAACTAAGGATGTGAGATTTGTTACCTATTACTCTATCCTATAGACAGCAAAAAAACTCAAACTCATCATCATAAGAACTAATACAAGAGATATTAGAATAAAAAGTATGTTGAAAATAAGCTATTATTTGAAAAAACTGTGAAATAAGAAAAAAAAAAGGTGAAAAATGATCGACAAAAAGAAAATTTCCATCCATGATGAAAATAAACTATGAATATTAGAGTTAAATGGTGGTATCAAGCAGTACCATATTTAAGTCTCGATGACCCACGTTTGATAATTTTTTAAGACCAAAATGGTAGGAGTAAAACAATGTCTTTTAACTCCTTTTCAAGAGTCATTTAAATACAGGTCGAGACTTTTCTAGCTACATCTTCCTACTTATTGACTGCAACTTGACCCCCACCTACTTATGCCATAATTATGGAGGTTTTAAAGCCAAACAACAAGAAGAGAAGAGACAGAAAGCACAAATTGAAATGAGAAAATCAAATTGCCTCTAGTTTTAAAGCTTATTCCTTTATTGTAATCTTGTTTTGTAGATTTTAACTTGTATTTGAGGATTATAAGAGCTTAGTTTAATGATTCAGAACTATGACTATGTTTTTAGCTTTTTGTGGTGCATTCTAAACTTGTTTTTACATTGAAATCCACTTCTTATTCTTATTCTTTTTAAGAATATGACTAATATACCTTGTTTCTTAATCTAAATGAGTTCCTGGTTCAATTTTTTGACAGATAATAGTTATTAAATTATCTAATTATGTTTTGAATATGAATCCATGCATGATTTAAGGTTTTCTTTTATTTAAATGAAGTGACTAGTTCTTATTCTAACATAAGCACTTAGAATAAAGATAGAAAACAACTTAAGATCCGAGATATCTACCTAAATTATTGGACAATTCATTAAACAACCTGATTTAAATTAGTGAAGACTAAATTTTAGTTTATCTTGAGAGTTATAATCTAAAAATTGGAATTTTTGGGGTAAGCTTCCTAAACATTATGCTTAATGCTTAAGCTTGATTAATGACTAAACTTGAACTTAAGTAATTGGAGAGAAAACATTGTCTTAACCATGACATTGCTTTGATTTAGTGAAGTGACCATAGGACAATCCTTTCAATCAATAATTAATCCATTTAGATCATTGAAACTTGATTCCTTAACAAATTCCCCCCGTAGGCATTCCTTAAATCCATCTTAATCATCTTCGCATAACTTGATAAATTTTTGAAAGCTGGTTTGGTAATTTTAGTTAACAATTTCATTCAATTTGGATTCCCTAGATAATTGAAACCTAAATAACTTAGTACTTGCAATTTGGTAATCCCTATGGAATGATAACTTAGATCTTAAATACTCCACTATATTACTTATGATCCATATATTATTAGTTAAAATTACTAAAAGAAAAGTGAGATTCAATTACTTAAATTGCTAATTAAATTGGATCAATTGGCCTTAATAACTAATTGACTAACAAGTTTTTCGTGTTAGTGCCAAATATAATTAGAATATTAAGCTGGATTAGTGAAGATTAGTCTATAGTTTCTTTATATTGTTTAAAGTGTTTAATTTGTTTTAATGGTTTCTCTTGATCTTTTGGGTAGATTAAAACTTGATTATAACCCGAGTACCCATTCAAAATGCAATAGAAAGCATGTGCTGTTACTTACTCAATTATTTGATCCATAAAAAGTAAAAGAAAATGATCATTCTTAGTGTAAAAATTAAGTTTCTTATAATCTATGCATACCCTCCAACTGGTGACAATCCTAGTTGAAAATTTATCTCCTTTTTCATTTTCTATAATCGTCATTCCTCCCTTCTTGGGCATACGTTGAATTGAACTTACCCACTCACTATATGAAATGGAGCATATGATCGTCTTATCGAAGAGCTTCACCACTTCTTTCTTTAAGACCTCTTCCATATTCTAATTCAATCTCCCTTACCTATACCTCACTTACTTACACCCTTCTTTAGGGTTAATTATATGCATAACTACATTCTGGCTAATGTCTCTTATATCAGAAATCTGCAAACCCATAGCCCTAAATTTTTTATTGATTATTCTAACCACCCTCTCTTCTAGATCCAAGTTAAGTTGGTTTAAGATAATAATTGGTAGAGTGTAATCCTTACCTAAGAAAGTGTATCTAAGGTGGGGAGGTAAGGGTTTCAGCTTTAACATTGGTGGTTTCATTATGGAAAATGGTATAGAAACTTCAATTCTCTGCAATTTCTCATGCTTTCCCCCCTCACCTAACTCCTCTTAGGTCACTCTCTCCTCTTCTTACACATCTAATACTTCATTCACTTGGACCTTTACTTCTTTCAGGCATTCATCTACAATATCAATCTTCACGCACGTTTTACCTTCTAATGGTTTCTTCAAGAACTTACTAATGTTAAACTCCAATTTTTCATCTCAAATATTCAACACCAATTTTCCTTTATGTACATTAACTAAGGCTCTACTAGTATTCATAAAGGCCTTTTTAAGATCAAGAGGCAATTACTGTCCTCCTCAAAATATAACACAACAAAGTTAACTGGAATAATAAATTTATTAACCTTTACCAAAAAGTATTTAACTACTCCATATAATCTCTTGATGGATTGATCCATGAGTTGGATGAGTATTAATGTCAGTCTCACTTCTCCTAGTCCAATTTCCTAAAAACAAAAAAATGTATCAAGTTAATACTTCCACCTGAATAACATAGATATTTAGACAATTCAAAGTGACCAACAACACCAGGTATAGTATAACTACCTGAATCTTGTAGTTTAGAGGGAATGTGACTTGAGATGATTGAATTGCAACTTTCCATCAAGGCCACTGTCTAATTATCCAACCAAGTGTGGCACTTTTGGCTCAAAATGCCTTTCAAGAAATTAATATAAATTTGCATGCTCTCTAAAACTTCCACCGAGGAAAAGTTAATATGGAGTTTCTTCAACATCTCTAAAAACTTAAAGAATTGAGCATCCATTTGATATTGATTGACTCTTTATGCATAAGGTATCTTACGTTTGTGTGGTGGTGGAGGGATGTAAGGCCACTCTTCTTCCTCGTGAATTTTCTTCTCTTCCACTTTCTCCTTGCCCTTTTCATGGATTTCTTTTTCATCTTCCTTGATTTTTTCCTTTAGGTCCTCTAATTGCCTCCAACTCCTAAGTGTGATAGCTTGATTTATTCTCTTGGATTTACCTCTGTCTTACTCAGAAGGCTACCCACACTTCTTAAAGGCAAAGCATTTCGAGTTAGCTCACCTAAATTTCCAAATTGTGGATGGATGATGAATAGTTCTTTTCTATTTGATCAAACTTTGCTTCCATTATCTTTCGATCTTCCTCTTGGCTTGAAAATTTGGACCCATGAATGTCCATCAATATGTATATTTTTCTTTCTAAAGGTCCAAGCTTGCCTTGTCGAAATATAGTGTAGGGGCCTTAGGCTCTCATATTGCCACTTGTATTATTAGTGTTCCAAGTAAAATTTAGGAGGTTTTTCCACCCTCGAATTATAAGTGTAATAATAAGGATTATTACATCTATATTGGCCCAACTAGTTAACTTACTTCACTCTATTATTCTCAATCAGAAACAATTTCTTTAGCAATGGTTGTCTTGGCGACATAACTCATATTGAAGTTCCATAACCTTCATTAAAGATGTAGTGGCCCTTTACAAGTGAGTTAACTGCTTGGTGAGAGCAAAAATTTATGCCTGAAGTGCTATCACCATATCAATTGGAATCATACTTTTCTACTCCTTACACCTTTGCTTGCTCTTCTCATTAAACCATAAACAACTATTGGTTTCCATCTCCTTTTAAAAGGTCATCAACTGCATTAATCTTATTTCTCATTAAAGACTCTCTTGTAACTACATTTATGGTTCCTCTTACGCTCTGAGTAACTCCATTATAGAAACTTTTCCAAAGAAACTCCCTTAGAAGGTTATGGTGTGAATAGCTCCTTTATAACTTCTTGATTCACTCTCGTGCCTCAAATAATGACTCCCTATAACTATTTTGAAAGTTTATAATCTCTTTAATTATTCATGTCGTCATTGTAATTGGAAGTACTTGGTGAGGAAGTCTTGAGCTAGTTCCTCTTGTGTGGTTATTTGATCTGAGTGGAGAGAATTCAACCATGCCTTAGCCTGATATTTCAAGGTAAAGGTCAACAACCGCATCCTCACGGCATCATCTAACATCGCATTGAATCGGAAAGTATCACAAATCTCCATGAAATTAGCAAGATGGGCATTGCGATCTTTATTCGCTAACCTATAGAATTGAGCACTGGATTGAAGGATGTTCAGGAGAGTAGACTTTAGCTCAAAATTATTTACTTGAGCAATAAGCTGTACAATTCCCTTATTGGTTAAAACATAGCCTTATAAAATCCATCAATGTTATTTCGACACCTCTTTTTTCTCCTTGTTCTACCATATTGTTGTGTTGGTTAGGTGACTTAAAATTTAACAGACGTTCAAAATGATTTTTACTTTGAAACCAACGTAATTTTTAGGCAAGTGCACTTATCGCAAAAGTAATAAAACGGAGTAAAATTTAAGCTTCGAGTGTCAATCCTATAGGGAATTGGTTACTTAAATACTAGGTTGATTGGATTACAATTATTTAGGAAAATCCAAGTAAATTGATTAAAAATTAGAAAAAAGCTAAAAAGGTGACAACTTGGCTTAAACACTTGAAAATGATTTTTGATTGATTTTTAAAAATTTTGAAAAATTATCAAATGTTAAAGGAGCTATGGATTTGATGTTTGATGACTTAATTGAATTTAAAAACAGATTTTATGTCTATTTAAAGTCCTTCACTAAATCAAAACAAAGCTATGGTTAAGACTTTGCTTTATCTCCATTTAATCTTGTTTAAATTTTGGTTATGCTTTAATTACAAGTAAATGGGCATAAATTACAAGAAGGTGGGTTCTGGAAAATTAATTCTAGAACTC